>JAULJZ010198282.1:0-20007 GCA_032270985.1 Heliamphora pulchella
TCCGTGCAGCATGCACCGAGTCAAATACTGGACAGAATATACGGACTATGCATTCATTCATCACAAATATAAATATGGAATCACGAATGCAAAAATACCTCAAATGTTTCTCATTAATATGCCAGGGATCAAGAATAAAAAACCTAAAAAGCGAGACTTTTCAGTATACATTCTTAACATCAATTATGTCTGTTGGTTTCGTTTTCGTTCTTTATTTTGTGTTTCCATTTTCCAGAGAACACATCAAACTTGGAAAATTGCTTTTGAAAATTGTTATAGGAATTTTTTTTGAAAGCTCACCACTTTTTAGGAAGCACCAAGAGATATTTGTGTTTTAAAAATTGTATTTCATCACAAATGTTAATGATGTGAAGATGATGAGTGTTTTCGAATTTTTCGTGGTTCGAGGGATAGGGTGAAGCACTGAAGCTTGAGTTTGTCGGATTGCTAAGATGGAGAAGGTTAGTTGGAGATAGAAATCGAGGAACCTTTTGTTGATGGATGGAGATCAGTACACTAGCTCTTCCATAATGTGAACAAGTTTATTGCTCATATCTGAGTTGGGGATGGTATGCTAGAAAATGAGGGGATATTCAAAGAGGAGTCAGAGTTCTACGTGGACCTTTTCACAGAAGCAGGAGGGATTTGATGGAACAGAGTTCTCATATATTTCAGAAGAGGATGTACTAGGGTTAGAAAGAAGTTTCTCAAAGGAAAAAGAGGTTGCAACTTTGAAAGCCTTGAATGGGGATAAGGCTCCTGAACCGGATAGAATGATCTTGGCCATTTTTCCGCAATGTGAGGTGGTTAGGCCAAAGGTGATATGGATGATACATTACTTTTGGAAGCATGGGGAGTTCGAGAGGAGCCTAAATGCAACGTTTGTAGTTTTTATCCCTAAGAAGGGTGGTACTATGATATCAATGGCTTTTAAACCCCCATTACTTTGCTTCGAGAAGCATATAAATTGCTAGCGAAAGTTTTGGCTAATAGAAGGTGTCTTAGAAAAGGTTATCTTAGTATCTCAAAATGCTTTTGTAATAGGGAAGCAAATCCTGGATGCTATTTTGGTGGCAAATGAATGCGTTAGACACGAGATTGAGTGAGTGTGAGCTCAGGAGTGGTTTGCAAGCTGGATATGGTTTGCAAGCTGGATATGGAGGTCTATGATTATGCAAATTGGGATTTCTTGCCTCATGCGATGGGGAAAATGGTGATTGTTGGAGGATCTCAATCAAATTTTGCATCTCTTCTATGAGGCTATTAGTTTTGGTGAATCGGATTCCAATTGGTGTTTTTCAATCCACGAGGGTTGAGGCAAGGAGACCCGTCGTCTCCTTTGCTTTTCATCTTAGTTATGGAGGTCTTGAGCCGTATGATTTCCAAAGATGTAGACATGTATTTTTGAAGGCTTTCTCATGGGAAAAGTTGATGGCTCTGTGGGAACGATGTTGCACCTCTTATATGCCGCTGATACTATTTTCTTGCAGGGCCGATGTGATGCAATTGGGATATCTTAGACGTGTTCTCTCCTGTTTTAAGGCAGTGTTCGGCCTTAAAGTAAATATGGGGAAGTCGGAGATTTTTCTTGTGGATGCGGTAGACAACATCGATTCTTTAGTTTCGATTTTGGGGGGCAAGGTTGATTTCTTTCCTTCATCTTATTTGCGTTGCTTTTAGGCTCTCCTCATAAATCTTAAATTGGGTGGGTTTCAGTTGTTGAGAGATTTCGAATGGATGAGAGAATATTTGTCAAAAGAGGGAGGATAACTCTTATCAAGAGCACTTTATCCAGTTTGTCTACTTATTTTGTCTTTATTGTTATCCCTGCTTCGGTGGTAATGAAACTCGAAAAGTTGTAAAGCAATTGTTTATGTGGTGGTCTGGGGGAAGAGTTTAAATATCATTTAGTTGATTGGGAGATAGGGCTTTCCCCTATTAGAAAAGAAGGCTTGGGATAAGGAGGAGATAAATCTTTAACCAAGCCTTGTTAGATAGTGGTTGTAGAGGTTTGCTTGTGAGAGGGAGAGGTGCTGGAGGAGGTTGTCCAAATATGGGGGATTGGACCTCTCTCGAGTATCTTTATCTCATGGTGTTGGCCTGTGGAAAGGTATTAGGAGGGGTTGGGATGCTTTTGAGGGGTACTCGAGTTTGGTTAGTCGGATAAAGTTCTAGTCTCAGGTTTGGTGGAGGGGGGAGAAGTTGTATAATGTTTTATTAGCTATTTATCGTCTAGCTGTGGATCGGAATGTGTCAATGGTAGTCTATTTTAGGAGAGAGAGATCAAGGGGCGTGGGATCTCCTGTGAGGGGTTGCAGGAGTGGGAGTTGATTGATTTTGTGGCTCTGGTGGAGACATTATATGGGTTGTCAAATGTTAGGGCCAATGAGGATATGATGAGGTGGAGTTTGAGTTTTTCGAGGTTATCTAGGTGAAGTCTTTATGTGGATCACATGTTTTTCTCCCTGGAGGGCTACCTAGGACACATGGGCTCCGTTCAAAGTGATTTTTTTTCATCTATTATGCACCACAGAAGAAGATTTTGACGATTGATAACCATATCCGTAGGAGGAGAGTCTTTGTTAATTGGTGTTGCATGTATAAAAAGGATGGGGAGTAAGTAGAGCACCTTTTTTTGCATTGCTCGATGGCTTGGGACCTATGGTCCCCATTTATTTTCTTGGTTTCGTATTGTTTGTGGTCTTCCTCGAAGTATGGAGCTTCTTCACTGTTGGCGAGGAGTGAATGTAGGGAAGAGACCGAGGAAGATTTGGAGGCTTATTCTGTTGTACTTATTGTGGATTATTTTGCAGGAAAGGAATAGTTGGCATTTAGATGGCATAGAGAGCTCACTGCTTAAGCTTTAGAGTTTTGTTAAGAGTATTTTGTTTAGTTGGGAGATGAAAGAGGACTTGATAATTTTGTAGATTTTGTAGAGCTTTTTGACATACACGGACATGTATTAGGGTTTTTTTGTTCGTGACCACTTTGGTATACAGGTAGCATTCCCTTTATGCCTCTGTTTATAAATCTTTCTTTACTTATAAAAAAAAGTTGTTTTGTTTTTGAATACTTTGAAGACAAAAAAAAAAAACGAACACGAAAAACAATACCGAACAAGTAAATGAGAAGGGAAAATAGATTTTATAAAACAGAAGATATGGAGTAAAGAAAGGAACTGAGAGAAGTTTTAAGCGAGCAAAAGTGAAGTACGAGATGAATGGATAAGAATTCCCCTGGAGAAAGTTCCAAGACATAAGTAATTGCTCTTTTTGAGGTTTATATTGTGTATTTTGTGGTTTTGATTGCTAACTAAAAGTGTTGCATATTTATATAAAATAATAATCTTGCGAAGACATAGTGGTGAGATGCAAGTGCCTCAAGAAGCATCATTCACTTGGGGCACACAATTTCCTATGTTTTCAAATCCCTAAAGGTTTTCATGACTGAGAGGGCATGTGTCTTCAAAGATTGTTGTCATTGCTTTGTTTCGAAATCTGGTGGTTGTCTTTTAAGCTGTTGGAGGCATTGAAATTACAGAGGTGAAAGGGGGCTCTTGGGCAGTATGAGAGAAGGCTCTCATTCGCTGGTGTGTCGGAGCTTGAGGAATATAAATGGATGATTTGTGGAAGTCAGAATCATGGGTCTATCTCGAAGTGAGATTTTGTGTCTTTCAGAGTCTGACTATGAAGGTAGGTGCGACGGGTTTGTTTTGTTTATGCGAGGTTTCAATCTAGGATATTTAGATTTCAAAATTGAGGCAATCCAAACAACAAAGTTGCTAAAATGGCTGAAGGTAAGTTCGGAATTGGCTGTGGGTCGGAGGAATGATTTCAAAGTGGAGTCGACTTTGACTCCAAAGGTTGTGGAGTCGTTCCTAAATAACTGTTTGGTTGGATGACTGGATAGACGGGACACAATTCTTATTCCGGACACCTCTGTGCTGAAGACATGGTTGGACCGACGATGAGAGATGCTGGAAGGGGTAGAGATCAAGGATGGAAGGGGAGCATATTATTTTGTTCCTACTTTCGAAGGAGGCCCAACGCATTAAAGAATAGTTCTTTAGAGGCCAGAGGCTTCACTCTCAACTGACAACTGATGGCCACTATTTGATGGGTGTTACTGGCTAGAGGTGGATCCTTGAGAGTGCTGGGTCAGAGTGATGGCTCTATCGATTTGTCTCAAGGACATGGAGTCTTTTTCGAGCTATTGGAGATTTGTGGTGGACTCCCCTCGAAGCAAAGGGGGATGGGGGCATATTCTGGCAATTGTGAAGGTAGGCTAGGGTGCTTATTGGTTCGAAGGTCACCTATGGGTTGAGTTAGGGCCAAAAGCAGACTACTGGAACCAAGTTTTAAATAGTGGTATGACGATCGTATAAGTGTTGATGATGCGGCCGTGTATCAACCGATATGGAATCGTATCGACCGATATATTGCTAAATACCGGTATTGGTGGTCCAAATTCTCGATACTTTTTGGCTGATGCAATAAGATCTTTTGACATTTAAGACCTTGATTGGAACATTTTTTAGCTGGAGACCTAGTTGGGCACCAAAGATGAGGAAGACAGTGGCAAGTACGCCTCCATAGTTTAGGGCACATGAATGCAGGAATGGGAAAGTTATCGTTAATGGAATGCACGTTAGTTAGAAGGACAAGGTTTGAATTTTGAAAGACATTTGGCAAGTGGCGACAGAATCAAGTGGACTAAAGACTCATGATGAGGGATAGTAGGAATCGCGGTTAAGGATGGGGAAGGAGGGTGGAGTATCTCCTTTGGCTTGTTGCTTTAGGTGCATTTAGGATGGATTTTGTTGGCCATTGGCTAGGGTATATGGTCCCGTTGATGACAGTGCTTGTAGGACCCTAGCCCTTGCATGAATATGTTAAAATAAAAAAGCGTAATAATATGTGGTGTGTATTTATCTTTGTTTTATGAATAGTTAGTTTAGGTCTTATGTATAATTTCTTAAAACTACGGGTGGATTTTAATTTTTAGCTTTATTCTTATTGAAATAAGTGTCTAGAAAATTGTTTATTCCATTTTTGATTTTATGGCCACCGAATGCATTATTTTGGGAGAGGGGTTGGATTATTTGGAGGGGTTGGATAATCTATCGAATGTTGATTAAGTGTGGAGGATATAGGTTGTTTTGAAATCTAACATTTAGGAGAAGAGGACACTTCATGCTATCCATGCGTGGTTATCTCAATTTGATGTAGTCCACCTCTTGGTTGCAAAGCATTCCTTGTGAAACTTCAACAAGACAAGTGTTGTGATGGAATTTTTGTCAAGGCTATTAAATTAGGCTGGAGCTAGAAGCTCATTGCTTCGACTGAATTGGGGGAGAGAGGGAGGGAGGGAGAACTAGATGAACTTAATTGAGTGGAGAAAACCTTGATTGGAGGTAGATATTTTAAATTTTCATATTCTAAGTTGGTTTTAAGCACGATTTATTTATATTTGTAGAGGGAAGTATTTATATTTGTTCAAGAACTACTTATATTATTTATGGGTTGAAGCATGATTAATTTATGTTTTACATGTTTAGAACCATGGCAATAGGAAAGCTGTTCTTGCTCTTTCCTTGGGGGAGGAAACTGGGATTCTTTCAAAAACAGAGATGCTTCATGTCCATATCAAACAGAGAGAATCTAGTCTTATCCGTCCTAGCTTACTACAAACATAAAGGAGATACCAGTCTATCTTAAGATAAAAAAAGAAGAGAGCACGATAGGTAAGGGACAGCGAAGCACTAGGATGAAGGGAATAGCTAATCTTGATATGGTGAAAGAGGATGATAGAATGATATTAACATTACAGAATCATCCATTGTCTGGCAAGAACTAAATGAAGATTCAAAAGGGTCTCACATCGAGCTAATTGGTTCTACCTTGTTAGAAACTTTAGGAACACCCTTGGTAAGGAAAGGTATTCCCCTATCCTCCGCTCTTGGATAGCATCCAAACTGCCTTAGTTAGCTACATCCCTCAGGAGAAAGGCTTTCAACCGAAACAACTGTGCGCCATCTCTACTACCAAAGGAAGAGAGCTACCATCGAATACATTCTTTCTAATTGGAAGTTCCTTTGTGAGTCTATTGTATTGTGTTCAATTTCAGAAGCAAACTTTAATAAATGAATTTCTTAAATTCAGAACCCAACTTTTGTCTGCGTAACTGTTGTGAGGAATCTTGTTGTCAACATGTGGTTTTTGATTTTTTATAAATACTTTCTGACATTAAAAAATTATGAAATTTTAGTATGATTATCATACATTATATGAATATATATGTCTAGTTTACTGGTTAAAATATCAAAACCTGATTCTGATTCGATAATATCCAGAAACTCAAGAACTAAGCACTGTCCTGTTGCATAGTTCATGTTAATACGTTTTACGGTATTATGGGATAAAGGTTAGTGTGAATGTTATGGAATAATGCATTATTGATATCTTAGGTTCCGAGGAGGTTGTGCTGCGCCTCAGGGTTGAGTAAGGAGCCCTTCGTTTTTATTTGGTCGTTCTATAAGGTGGGAGTGTATGGTTTCATAATGGATTGTAATGATTATCTTTCGATATTATTGAATTGCTATGTTTTACGTACCTGTTCAAAACTATTACTAACGACTTGAGAAATGGTTGAAAGATATTATTACTTGAGATGGGTCAAATGACGCTTAGGATCTGAATTATTGATTCTATACATTTTGTGCCATCGTGCTTGTTCTCAAGCTTGGTTGCTGCCTGCCATTGGTTGTTTGACAAACTTGGTATTGTTGGTAACATGATTCCAAATCAGGAAAAGTTTCATTTAGATCATGTTTTCTGTTGGTATTACTTTATTTAGAAGGTTATCTGCCTGAATATTTTATTCTTAGATTTTTGGTAGGAGATATATCACAGAATTCTTTTTCCTAATTAATTACTCTTTTAGTTGGTTTGTAATTATTTTCATTGCAATTATTATTTCTACATGGTAGTTCGTAATTCAGTTTTTATAATCATGTTACGTAGGTTTATACGGTCTGAGGAAGATGATATGGATCCATCTTGGGAACAAAGGCTTGTGAAGCGTTACTATGATAAGCTTTTCAAAGAGTATCCTTTTCAAATGATGTCATGCATTGTTGAAACTATTTTGACATGATTGACAGTATTTTTAAGATAACATTCTTAATTCGCTACTGTTGAAGGTTGAATGCTTTTTCTTGCAGAACTTAGAACGAGTACATTAGCTACCAGAATCAGATTTGCTGTTTTATTTCCTTCCCTGAAAATAAAGCTGACAGTTTGATTTGATGACCATACCATGATATCTTCTTAACACACATTGTAAAACTGTTGATGACCAGACCATGATTATATTTTTAAAACACACATTGTATCACTATGAGGCCTCTATGGTGGAAGGGCCATTGCTTGTGTTGAGAATAGAAATATAAAGAGTGAAGTTATCCTTTCTCTAATAGCTGAAGTTTTTGGAAAAGTTGGTGGTCAACAATTTACCATGGTATTAAAGCACGCAATATATCCTGTGTTTGAACCTCACCGCCTACGTGATAATTAAAATATTTACATGTGTTTAGACTTTAGCCTGTTTATAGAGGAGAGCTAGACAAAATGTGAGGGGGCGTGCTTATAATATAAATATAAATAATATAGCTACCCATCTCTCTAACAACTTAAGTATTTAGATGAGCTGGTGTCAACTGTCAACAATTTAACTTGTACTCCACATTATCTTATTGAGAGAGACTTAAATGAATCTACTGTTATGGGCTAGCAATGTAGACCTTTAGCCATTTGTGAAGTGAAAATATCACCCTGGTTTTTGAAATCGTACTGATGTTATTTTTCTCTTTACATTTGATTGCTTGGGGGCCAACTTCTTCCCCTTAAACATTGTTGGTAAAAATGCCAAGGACCTTATATCCATGTTCATTCATATAACCCGGGATAGTTGCCCTCTACCCTAGCTCCAAAAGCTCATATTTAGTCGAAAATAGGTTACCTGACAACATCATTATCGATTTAGCACCCATTGTAGTCCTAGCACTACCTGAAGGTTGTTGATCAAATCCACTAATCTCTCTCTCTCTCTCTCTCTCTCTCATGTTGGGGGCCCTGAGAGTGAGAGTGGAAATAGATGGAATGTTGTAACTTCTGCTTGTACAATGGCCTGATTGGTACTTACTTATTTTGATGTTTCTTTCCTTAAATTTTGAATCACATATGTTTCTTTCCTTAAATTTTGAATCACATACTTAAGCAAGCTCTGAAAAGGTAAGATGATTGGTAATTTTTATAAGTTTTTAGTTTAACTTGGTAATTTTTTTTCAGCCTTTTAGTTTATTTGCCTTTTCAGCCCAAACCAAAGTTCAAAAAGCTTTTTCCCCGTTCAAAAGCTGGTTTGGCCTACTTTTTTAAAAGCTAGCTTTGTTAAAGCTGCAAATCAGTTGGACCAAACGGGGCCATCATGACCAAAGTTCTAACTTCTAAATATTAGCCGTTACATATTGTATCGGTTGCTACATAATGATTTTTCAATGTATTAATTCAGTTACACAACAAAAGGTTGGTGATATGAAAATGGGAAAATTATTGAAATGGTCTCTATAGTTTTCCTTCAATTTGAATTTAGTCTTTATAGTACCAATTGCGACACATTTAGGCTTGTAGTTTGATATTTGTGTCCAATAAGGCCAATTACTGACTGCTGTCTGCAATTTCGTCAATTTTCTTTCACTAAATTGCCAGAAATTGGCCTTATTGTATAGAAATGTCAAATTGCAAGCCTAAATGTGTTACAATTGGTGCCATAAGGACTAAATTGATATTGAGGGAAAACTACAGGAACCGTTACAATAATTTGCCTTATAAAAATTTACTGGTGCATCGACCAATACGATCAATATATATCTCATATCTGTCTCGTATTGACCTGTATCGGATGGTGGGGCCGTTACGGGCAACATTACACAACAAAAACTCATGAAGACTAGAACTTTATTATCCCATTTTTTTTGCCATTCCAAACCCTTTCATGTGTTACTTTTCTCCCCTTTTGTGACTTTGTTGAGTTGATTGTCATGCGATTTGTACAATCATTTTAGTTTTTATTTGTTTTATTATCTTGAATTGTTTTTTTGGTGGCATTTCTAATATCCTAAATAGCGAGATTCTGTTATTGTACAAGCATATCAATTTTTTTTTTTAAATGTTAAAGCAACATAAAATTCAATATTATTTTACAAAATATGTGTTAGTTGTCAAAATGGTAATTAAAACTCAGCACAAATATTCTATGTGCTATAAATAAGGTTAGAATATGCTTTATCAGTTACCAATTAGTTTTGTCATTTGCTAGCACTTGAAACAATTCACCAAGTTTCTGATTACCGTTCCACATTAGTCGATGCTTCCCATACTCGCCGATGCTTCCTATACCTGTTACATGCCACGGTGCCCATGACACAAGCCAATACCACAATTCAAAACCCTAATTGAGGCAGCCAGTGCTGCCTTTGCATATGGTACCTACTATCATACTCGAGTGTACTAATATATTTGCACATCTCATCATTGTGGCTTTCAAGGTTAAAGTAGTTTGACGCTACCAAGTTTTGGTACAAAGCCAGTATGGTTTTTGTTCATTTCCTTAATGTTACTGAAGATACTGCATTGCTGATATGTCACAGTATAAGAGTGGAAAGGTATGCTTTTTTTGTTTTCAATAATAATTAATGTACACTTTCTCAATGCGTATGAAACCTGCACTTACTCTCTGTGTTATAATATCTTAATGTAGATTATTAGATTAGATCTATGCATAGTGCACCTCCCTTGCACTCTACTATGAGTATGCATGGTAGCTTTCAAAGATCACTCTTTGGCTGGGAGGAAAAGTCGTTAAATGATGTGGTGTTGCAGAATATATTGGACTTTGGCAGAAAGCTACACAATCTTTATGCTGAAGGAACAGGAAATATGGCAATTATCTTTTAATTCTGCTGATTGTCAAAAGAGATTCTGCAATTTTTTTATATAACATTTCACACAAATTGCTCGAATATGAGCAGTATTTTGTTTTTTTGTTTTTGAGAGAGAGAGAGAGAGAGAGCTTGGCTCTTTTACCCTTATACGTAACTTTTCGAACGTAATGAACGGAATAGGGGTTTTTAAACTTTATTCCCAACCTACGCAAAAGCGTGTTTAGCAAAAACGTTTTCTTGTTAAACGTGTTTGCTACAACCGCTTTAACTCTAGCCTTCACACATATTGCAGGATGGTAAAATAAGAATATGGAAACGTTTTTAGAAAAAACGCTTTTCATTTTAATACGTAAAACGTTTTCAATTCCTTCCTCAGAAAGCATGTTTTAACACGCGTTTAGAGTTTATAAAGAAAGCTTTCTTTTTAAATTCTCCTGGCCACTATTTTTAGATCGTTCTGTTATTGTTGTATTGAAAGAGGTTTTCATAAACACGCGTTTAGAGTTTATACAGAAAGCGTGTTTGGTAAACACGCTTTCCTTTTAAATTCTCCTAGCCACTTTTTTTTAATCGTTCTTTATTGTTGTATTGAAAGCGTTTTTTATAAAAATGCTTTTATTTGTTGTACTAAAAGAGGTTTTGCTAAACACACTTTATTCTTTAATTATTCCAGCCACCTCAAGTTTGAGAAGTTAACTTTGCAATCGTTTAACGACAAATCTATTGACCATTTGGTTCAGAGTTATACATGAATGTTTAAGAGTGTAAATTTATCTTTCCAACACATCAAATAACATTGAAAATGAAAGTCTATACAGATCATGGTGACTTCACAAAGTTGGCTGCTCGCTATGCTTATTTATTCTTGCAACTTTATATGTACATTTGTTCTAGCTACTACATGATTATCCAATGGATTAATAGCATCTTCAAATTTAAATTTTAAATAAATGTAACAACACACACGTGAGCAACAATATAAACACAACTTTGGTGCT
This sequence comes from Heliamphora pulchella, assembly GCA_032270985.1. Lineage (NCBI taxonomy): Eukaryota > Viridiplantae > Streptophyta > Magnoliopsida > Ericales > Sarraceniaceae > Heliamphora > Heliamphora pulchella. The sequence continues at coordinate 10,999 of JAULJZ010198282.1, forward strand.
CAAACACACACATATCATATCAATACATCGTTTGAATTATTAGTACGACACATAGTACAACACACACTTCAATGATCGAATACAAACATCCCATTCATACATGAACTGAACTTCCAAACTAACCCATACTCTACACCCACACATCATGTGCTTCCATCATCGTCCGATATTTCAATATTCAATTGGTAGATAGCATCCATGCTCCAATTGTGATACAATAACGCGTCGTACAGTAAATTGTCTTTTGCTCGCTCCCTCGATGTTTGTTCACAATTAAACCTGTGTAACCACATTTGCATGCGATTAACTTCTTCGCGAAAACGATGCAAAGCCATCTGCAACTGTTGACTAGTATCGGTGGGCATGTTCTTTTCCAGTTGTCGTGGGATTCGAACACCAGCTGCTCGACAGTCATGCACTAGGAACTCCGATTGCGTAATCCGATAATGCAACTCAGGTCGCATGGTACGTACACTGTTCGTACTGTAACGGAAGTTAGGATCTAGAGGGTACACAAAGTCATCATCACCAACCTAGCTACAACCCATAACAACGAAGAGGTCGTGCACTATATATGTCAACACCATGTTCATATATGTTGGATTGCTAGAGGTGCATGTATCTCAATCACAATGATTGCTATTTATGGGAGACTTCAGCGGGGGCTGACCGGAGAACGGATTGCTAGTGTTACCACGTCGTTTGTAGTCTTGACGATTGTCATTGAATAGTCATGCCTATAGTTCTACACCTTATTGACCACTCACATCAATATCAGGATGGCCGAGTAGTCATGTTCGTCAGAAAGCCATCTAATCTAACATCTAATAGTATGTGGATCCCACTTGGCTTAGATGAAGAGTTATGTCAATAGTGAACTTTACTGGCACATTCATATTATCTGGATTTTTAAGAAGAGAAGATTCTTCAATATCTGGATTTTCAATATTCTCTTTCTATAATTTGTTGCATTTGTTTTCTTTTATCAACAAATACTTCAACTATATAACGCAATGTAATGATCCTTTTCGTTAGATTAAATAGTATATATAATCAAAATGCACAGATGATGAGGTTATTGCAAGCACACACTGTTATTACAATCATCATGTGGGATCAGTACAACCAGCCGCATGTGATATCCATATCGACTTATCGTGGCTTGTTGGGGCATGTCCGTCTGTTGTGCCATGTTTACTGATAAATACCATAATAATTCGTCATTCGTTGTCTTGACATGTCCATCTCATTGTAGATTCGGCTATTCTGCGAATGTCTTAGCTTTGTAGGCCTTATACGGTTCGGGTTTGCAATGACCAATGGGAAGTTTGGCGTCGACCAATAATCTTCGTGTGGCATTGTTTGTAACTTTGTTAGTCAAACTTCTAAGTATATTGATATTGTATACTTAGGTGCATTTAGAAAGAAGGGATCTACTCTTAGATCAGCAAGAACAACAAACATGTGCGAGCAAGGGTAGTGGTAAATCACATATTAACGCAATCACACGTTCTGTTATGTATGTGAACTACGTGGCGGTTTTGACCTCTTTCTTAGTGAATTGCCGTTACTACCTTGTACACCCCTTAACTCCTGTTAATTGAAGGCAATTAATATATAAATTATATTATTATAATTTTATGTCTCCAACAAATATAATGGAAAAAGGATTTACCTGTTAAATGGTATCATCTCATGCTAATTAGATCTATCCTGGTTGCGAAGGATCTTTTTTCTTGCACCGAACTCAGATATATATTTTTATTCTTGTGCATGTTCTCATCATGACTTTTCATTCTATCAAAATACTTAACCAGTCGATGGAAAGTTGTTTCCATACAAGCAGTGATGGGTATATTTCGAGCTCCTTTCAATACGCCATTGAAAGCCTTGGCGTGATTCGTGGTTGTAAACCCCCAACGAGGGCCACATCATGGGAAAGAGTCCATTTGACAAGGTCTATACAGGTCAACCAATTGAAAGTTGGCTTGCTCAAACTTTTGATCTCCTCCATCTTCATGTTGAACTTTCGCACTTGATGTTTCATGGTAGCGGCCCAAACTAAGGATTTGAGTGCCTGGTTCTTGAACTTCTCGTTAAAATTACTTTGTATGTATCGGATACAGTACCCGTGATATCCTACTGGTTTAATAGTTGGATTTTCTCAGTACTGGGCAATAGCTTTTTTATGGTATCGTGGCGATCAGATAGGAAAGTTATCCCCTACTTGTCGGAGACAATATGCTTCCTGAGGTTGATGATAAACCAGGACCAACTCTCAGTCGTCTCCTCATCTACAACATAGAAGGCTAGCGAGAACATCTTCATATCTGCAGTGACTCCAGTCACGATAAGCATTTTTCCTTTGTACTTGCCGTAAAGATGGATGCCATCTATACATATGACAGGTGGGTAGTGTCTGAAACCATAAATGGACGGCTTGAATGCCCAGAACACATAGTTCAACGCCGCCACGTTGGCGTTCGATGGGTAGATTAAGTTCCATTCCACGACAGTGCTAGGATTATACGTCTGCAACGCATTCATGTATTTCGGCAACTTACTGTAGGACTCATCCCAGTTTCTGAACACCATCTCAACGGCTTTCGTCCTCGCCAACCATGCCTTCTTGTGCGATATTTGGTACTTGTGGATGGAGTTAACAGTTGTCAGTATAGTCGCTAGGGCTATCTTTAGATTTTTCTGCAAAAGTGTAATAAATTTCTAAATGATTGAAGAGTTAAAGTATGACAAACAACACAAATCAGATGCTTAGTTGTTAATCTTACCGCGACGTCAGTTGTGATGGATGTAGCAATAAATCGGGAGTCTGGGTTACGACGGTTTCTATTCATCCTCCTGTACGCGCAGTGATGATCACCAGCATATTGAGTTATCTCAAAGTACCCATGACTATTCTTTCTGCCCGCACGAAACCGCCAAGTGCAGTCATTTTTACATTGGATTACCCAAGTTGCTTCCTCGAATCCACGACTTCAAATTGTCGGTTGTTCTTTATGTGATGTAGCTTCACAGCTGTCTGAAGGTTATTTTTATCTCTAAACAAAATACCATTCTGCAGCTCAGCCGTTTCTAGATCCCAAACCTTACCACGAGTAAAAATCACTTGAAGTAATGAATCCGTCATTTCCCATCTCTATATTCTGAAAGAATGAGATGTTAGCTGTTGTCACTTGCACAACACTTGGTAAGGAAGGGCTAGCCGCTTCGGTGGCATCACTTTCCCCTTCTCCAATGTGGCCAAAGTCCTCGTCATCCTTAGCATTAGCATCTTGATCCGTACACATTAACAAAGTGTCTAGGTTTTCATCCGAGTCCGACAACTCACGTCTGTTGTCGACATTCAATTCGTAGTCGTGTTGTGGCTCTGTGTACCTTACAAATTGCTCTATTGTTGCCGTGGTTGTATCTTGCCCAACGGTTGGATTCGAAGGGAGCAAAGTGTCCATGAATGATGATGACTCCCTTCTATCAGGCATTCTTGCTACCGGACGCACGACACTGGTATTGCCTCCGTTTGACATTTCTAATGGAAATGATGTATCCGATTCGGTGTACGTAGCTAGATTATACCACCGAAGTCATCCCCGAAATATGAATTAAAAACGACTTATTTTCGTGTAGAATTAAAATTCCATTTCTTATACCCCCGAAGTAATTCCGTCTCTTATAAAATTAAAAATGACTTACTCTATACCCCCGAAGTCATTCCATTTCTTATAGAATTAAAAACCACTTATTTTCGTATTTTTATTATTTTTCATTTGTAATAAATTTTCTTCAATGAAATAATAAATAAGTTGTTTTTATTAAAAAAATAATAAATAGCAAAAATAAAATACATAAACACACTTTAAAGACGAAACGAATACATTGTTTACTTAAAACGATAAAATATAAAAATATATTAGATATATATATACTTTTTTAAGATAAAAAAGCCTGAAACCATTTTTAACAAAAAAAAAACGGTTTATTATACAAAAAGACGAAGATTGTTTGTAAGAAAAGAAATCTACTGTTAACTCTTCACTTTAAAAAAAATACAAATTAAAAAAATAGAAGATTTGAAAAAATAGTCACCCTTTCTTTTTCTTTAATAAAATAATAAAAACCAATAACAATGTAGAAAAATATGTAAAAGGCACGTTACTATTTATTATTGTTTGAATTATTTTATTCAATCTAAATTATCAAATATAATATTTATGTATATGTGAGTAATTTGTCACGGAGACAAATCCAAAAGGACAGCCTTATTTCATTCAATCCAAATTATCAAATAAATCATTCAATCAGTTTTTTTTTTTTTAAAGAACCCACAAAATGTTGTCTTTCTATTTTTACATAATAATAACCTTCTTAGTTCTAGTATATATTTCTATTGTAAAACAACGATGGAGACAGTGAAAATTATCTTTTATTGGAAAAAACGTCATCAATGACCAAGAGGAAGGTGTATCTTACGATACTGAACCAAAGGGCTTTTATAATGTCTTTCGGAGAATTACACTGGTTGAGCTGGAAGTAATGATATTGCCGAAGGTGATTACTTACTGCGGCAATTATCGCCTACAATTTAAATGCAGGTTGCCTCACAGACAGGTTCGTTCGGGCACTAAGTATAAGATTATGCCGGTAAATGGCGATGATATGTTGGACACGATATTAGGGTTGGCTGAGGGTACCCCCGAGAACTGTCTTGAGTTTTACATAGACATTGAAAGCCCAGCATTCGGCTTGCAAACGTTCATGCATGGTTTTGGATCGTTCATGCAACTATTGACGCAACTAGGAGATGCGACTGGTTCATATTTTAGAGATGACTTCGGGGGATATAATCCAGCTATGTACACCGAACCGGATATGTCATTTTCATTGAAAATGTCGAACACAGGCAATACCAGTGTCACGACCCATTTTTAAATATGGCGTCTGTGACCTGCCAATGAGTCAAAACTCACCAAAGGCCTCTATTTTCTTTTCGTAACTTTTACTTCATTTTGTAAATTGCCGACAATATTATTTTTTTAAAGAGAAGACAAGTTAATTAAATTTTTCCAGAATCTCATTTCAAAAGAAAATTCTAGAGTTTACTAATAGTGAAATAATATTAACATTATTATAACATATACCCAAGTGCTAAATACAGAACCATATGCTAAATACAGAAAAGTAAATCACCAGAATTCAACGAAAAACATGAAAATATGAACACAGTAATTATTTCTTTCTTGGGTACCACTTCCTCTGTTTCGTCATGCGTCACCTAAAAAATATTAACATCCATTAGCTACGCTAGTGTGAATTCAAAAATATCAAGATTTCTAATTTGCCATGAATTATCCAAGTTTAACTTCATATAGTTAGAACTTTTTTATTTTGTACCAAATATCATACTGATTTCCATCTTTATTCCATCTAACCTTCAGTATTTTTCTGCCCTCGAGTCGAAACCTTTCGGTATTGTTGTTCTGTTCCATCGAGTAAGGACCTTTGGTATTCTTTTCCCGTCCCCCCAGAGTATGGATCTTTCGGTGTTATTTTTCTGTCCTCTCGAGTAGTAAGAACCTTTAGTATTCTTTTTCTGTCCCCCCAAAGTAGGGACCTTTCGGTGTTATTTTCATGTTCTCCCGAGTAGCAAGGACCTTTAGTTAAAAACCCACCGATTACAAAATGTGAGTATTATTAATAAGCTTTAAGGCCACCGATTACAATTAAATACATATTATTATTTTTTTATTATTTATATATGTAGATATACCAACATATATATATATACATCTTTATTAATGCTTATAATTATTTTCGTATTAAATTTTTCATTATTATTATTATTATTATTATTATTATTTTCTTTATGAGCATCATAATTGTCGTATTTAATTTGTAACGGTCGTAATCGAAAACTCATTAATGTCATTATTATCTTAATTATTATTATTTATTTTATTTAATTAATTATATTTTTTTCGAGTCATCACAACCAGTGCCGTGTGTCCGGTAGCAAGGGTGCCTGCTAAAAAGAAGTCATCATCATTTATGGACACTTTGCTCTCTTCGAGTCCAACCGTTGGACAAGATACAACCACGACAACAGTAGAGCAATTTAAGGTACACAAAGCTGCAAGACGATTACGAATTGAATGTCGACAACAGAGGTGCATTGTCGGACTCAGATGAAGAAGTAGACACTTTGTTAATGTGTACAGATCGAGATGCCAGTGCTGAGGATGATGAAGAGGAGTTTAGCCGCGTTGGAGAAGGGAAAAGTGATACCACCGAAGCGGTTGGCCCTTCTTTACCAAGTACTGTGCAAGTAACAGCAGCTGACATCCCATTCTTTCATAATATAAAGATGGGAAATGACATATCCATTACTTCACGTGATTTTTACTCTCGTGGTAGGGTTTGAGATTCAAAAATAGCTGAGTTGTAGAAGAGTATGTTGTTCAGAGATAAGAATGACCTTCAGATAGCTGTGAAGCTACATCACATAAAGAACAATCGATAAGTTGACGTCGTGGATTCGAAAAAAGCAACTTAGGTAGTCCAACGTAAAAATGACTGCACTTGACGGCTTTGTTAGGGCAGAAAGAGTAGTCATGGGTACTTTAAGATAACTCAATATGCTGGTGATCATCACTGTGTGTACGGGAAGATGAATAGGGATCACCGTAACCTAGACTCCCGATTTATTGCTACATCCATCACAACTGATGTTGCGGTAAGACTAATAACTTAGCATTTGATTTGTGTTGTTCGTCATACTTCAACTCTTCAACCATTTAGAAATTTATTACACTTTTACAGAAAAATCCAGAGATAGCTCTTGGAACTATACTGACAACTGTTAACTCCATCCACAAGTACCAAATATCGTACAAGAAGACATGATTGGCAAAGACGAAAGCGGTTGAGATGGTGTTTGGAAATTGGGATGAGTCATATAGTAAGTTGCCGAAATACATGAATGCGTTGCAGACGTATAATCCTGGCACTGTCGTGGAATGGAACTTAATCTACCCATCGAACGCTAACGTGACAATGTTGAACTATGTGTTCTGGGCGTTCAAGCCGTCCATTGAAGGGTTCAGACACTGGCCACCAGTCATATGCATAGATGGCACCCATCATTATGGCAAGTACAAAGAGAAAATGCTTATTGCAACTGGAGTCACTGTAGATATGAAGATGTTCCCGCTGGCCTTCTCTATTATAGATGAAGAGACGACTGAGAGTTAGTCTTGGTTTATCATCAACCTTAGGAAGCATATTGTCCCCGAAAAGGAGGGCATAACTTTGCTCTCTGATCGCCACGGTGCTATAAAAAATATTATTGCCCAGTACTGGAAGAACCCAACTATTAGACTAGTAGAGTATCACAGGTACTGTATCTGGCACATAGAAAATAACTTCAACCAGAAGTTCAAGAACAAGGCACTCAAATCCTTAGTTTGGGCCGCTGTTACGGAACATAAAGTGCGAAAGTCCAACATGAAGATGGAGGAGATCAAAAGTTTGAGCGAGATAATTTTCAATTGGTTGACCCATATAGACCCTGTCAAATGGACTCTTTCCCATGATGGTGGCCTTCGTTGGGAGGTGACGACCATGAATCATGCTGAGACTTTCAACAGCGTATTGAAAGAAGCTCGGAATATACCCATCACTGCTTGTGTGGAAACAACTTTCTATTTACAGGTTAAGTATTTGGATAGAATGAAGAGTTGTGCTGAGAACATGCATAGGAATAAAAATGTATATTCGGGTTCGGTGCAAGAAAAGATTATTCGCAACCAGGAGATATCTAATCAGCATGAGTTGATACCATTTAATAGGTAAATTCTATTTCTATTATATTTATTGGAGACGTATAAAGTTATAATAATATAATTTATATATCGATGGCCTTCAATTAACAGAAGCCAATAGGTGTACGAGGTAGTGACGGCAATTCACCAAGGAAGAGGTCAAAATCGCCACGTAGTTCACATACATAACAGAACGTGTGATTACGGTAAATATGAAATATACCACTACTCTTGCTTGCACATGTTTTCTATTTTTGCTGATCTAGGAGTAGATCTCTTCTTTCTGATTGCATCTGAGTACACAATATCAACATACTTAAAAATTTGACTAACAAAGTTACGACCAATGCCACACAAAGATTATTGGTCGACGCCAAACTTCCTATTAGTCATCGCAAACCCGAACCGTATAAGGCCTACAAAGCCAAGACGTCTGTAGAATAGCCGAATCCACAATGAGATGGACATATCAAGACAACGAATGACAAATCATTATGGTATTTGTCAGCAAAATAGGGCACGACAGATAGACATGCCCCAAGAGGCCACGATAGATTGATATAGAAATGACATGCGGCCGGTTGTATTGATCGAACCTGATGCTTATAATAACAGTGTGTGCTTGTAATAACCTCATGATCTGTGCATTTTGATTATATATACTATTTAATCTCACGAAAATGATCTTTATATTACGTTATATATTAGTAGTACTTGTTGATACAAGAAAACAAATGTAACAAATTATAGAAAGAGAATATTGAAAACACATATATTGAAGAATCTGCTCTTCTTAAAAATCCAGATAATATGAATGTGTCAGTAAGGTTCACTATTGACGTGACTCTTCATCTAAGCAAATGTAATCCATATACTGTAAGATGTTAGATTAGATGGCTTCCTAACGAACATGACTACTCGGCCATCCTGATATTGATGTGAGTGGTTAATAAGGTGCAGGACCATAGGCATGACTATTCAATGACAATCGTCAGGACTACAAACAACGTGGTAATGCTAGCAATTCGTTCTCCGGTCACTCCCCGCTGAAGTCTTCTATAAATAATAACCATTGCGATTGAGATACATACATCTCGAGCCAATCCAACCAATCCAACATATATGAACATGGTGTTGACATATACAGTGCGCGACCTCTTCGTTGCTATGGGTC
>JAULJZ010198292.1:0-20006 GCA_032270985.1 Heliamphora pulchella
TTATTTTAACATTCCTTTTGATATGAGAAAAAGAGAGCGTATACACTGCATTTAATGATTAAATCTTTTTGATATGTTAAAAAGGGGAGAGCTTATATTTCAAATATTTTGATATGTCAAATGTTTTCACATACATCGGTCAAAATGTGTCTAAATGTTTGTCACTTGAAATATTCAAAATCAATGAATTAATTGCGTTATATTTTCAAAATCTTGGTTATATGCCTATTGTGAGGGGGAGCCTTGTAAAGGTAATCTCATTTTGCACTTTGCTTTTCATCATCAAAAAGGGGGAGATTGTTGGCCAACTAGGTTTCAACCTATTTTGATGATAACAAACTAAAGCTTCTAATTGTGCAAATTGAGTGTGTTTACAGGACTTGAATGACACAAGCACAATTGAGAAAGCAAAATGAAAGCCATGAAGCATAAAGATCATATATAAGCGGCTAAGATCCATGGAGCAAGAGAAAAAACAAAATGACAAGAAAATAACTTGAAGGACTTGAAAAATTTCTAAGTGTAAATGCAGTAGAACCTATGTAAGTTCACATACCATTGGTTATATGTGTGAAAGCTCATAGGAGACCTTAGATGGACCATAGGTTGGTTAAACATTTCATAAAAATTCATTTTCAAAGTATAAAATATGTTTTAAAATGTTTCAAAAGAAGCTCGGCCAAAAATATGCAAAATTTGTGTGAAGAAAATTGACATACTTTCGGTATTTTTTCCATAACAGTTTGTACAAAATGAATTTTGATATTAGATTTGAACCATTGGAAATTAGACTTCCAAGGTTTTAATTTGAACACAAAAATGACCCTATTCGGAGTTCGGATAATGGCGTTAAGGGGGTTTGAAGTTGGAAAAATTGAGCAATCGCGATTTAGTCACCTGAAGACCAAGATCCAATCGACTAAACCAATCCAGTCGACCGAACCTCTCAATTCAGTTGATCGAACCACTCATTTTTGAATTTTTGAAATTAACGGCTAGTTTGACATTTTCTTATTTAGCCCAACGGCTAGTACGAACTTTTGGCCTATAAATAGAGCCTTTAAGCTCTAGTTTCATATACTCCAAACCTTAAAATCAACTCTCTGATATATATCAATTTTGTTCTTCAAATTCTTCATTTTTATGAAATATTTTTGAGAGAAAACCTTAGAAATCCTCCATTAAGCTTTTCACTTGTATATCCTTTGGAGTGAATATTAGTGTACTTCATATGTATTAATTTACTTGCTAAAGGAGCTGATCTCGTACATCCAATTTGGATTCTACTCTTGTATTCTTGTTGTAACTTGAGAACATTATTCTCAAGAGAGACTACTCCGTCTAGACTAAGGAGAGAGGCTGCTCCGCCTATTGAAGGAGGAATAGTGAAAATCCTCATAGTGATCGCCTTGAGGCAATGACGTAGGCCGTTGCGCCGAACCTTGTAAAAATCGTGGTGTCGTATTTCTATCTCGCTTTACTTTTCATTCTCATTATTATATTGTTGTTTATATTTGCATCACAATATTTAAAATCTATTCTTGAATCATTCACTATTAAATTTTATACTTGTATTTTAATTTGTAAATCAAGAAAGCTTTGAGTCTAGTGATTTCATTTTTCAAACAAAAGTTTTTTAAACTTGTGAATTAAAATCTACACTTGTGTTAATATTTAAACAAGATTTTTTATAAAAAATATCCAATTCACTCCCCTCTTGGGATTGCACACTTACTATCAATGCTATTATCTGTTCTCCATAATCAAGACATGCCTACTAAAAACTCTGTGCCACAGTCGTACCGATGGTATGTCTATTTCTATCTAAACTGTGAAAATAAAACTTATATTTCACAAGAACATAAAATCTGATCTTCTGTGTGCAAGCCGTACTCTACATACCAGATTAAATACTATACAGAATATCGAATATCCATGCATAATATTAAAAAAATTATATACATACATTGCCCATAAAGATTCTCATAAAATGAAAAATTAATTTTGTTAAATAAAATTAAATACTAAAAATATGATTTTCAGTATACCAACCCTTACAAATTGAACATGGACCCACCAGAGCAAGCGAAGCAACTCATAGCAGCCCAAAAGTGCAGTAGTAGGCCCACAAGAATGAAACCAAAACATCACAGCCGAGGTTTCTTCTTCTGGGGATAAGCCACCATTCAGGACCTGTGAACACAGAAAAAATAAGTCAATACATAGCGTCACACCCTCCTCACAAAGTGTATGACTCAACTCTCCAAAGAAAAGGTAGAAGCAAATCTAACTCAAACTTCCCAAGGAGAGCCACTTCATAGAGAACAAACACAATTTATATGGGTGAGAAACCTCCCAACAATCACTCAATATAGTGTGTCACTAGTACTCATAAACAAAAGAAGAAACAAGCCTCACAGCTCCTAGAGGTTCCAAGCTAACCTGCACAAGGAAATGTTACAAGGATAAAGTTAGCATAAATCACTCTCTAACTCACTCACATATGTGTATCCCTCATCACTCCAGAACAAACCGTCCCAAAACTCAAAGTGCTCACTATCTTTATAGTGAACACTTTGAGGTTACCTCCGATCACAAGAACTTGAAATACTTGTTTCGCAGAAAGACCTGAATCTACGCCAACGACGATGGATGGAGTTGTTGGAAAATTATGATTTTGACTTGCAGTACCATCAGGGGAAGGCTAATGTCGTGGCCGATGCTCTTAGTAGGAGATCTCATGCATCGTTAGCTTCCTTGGCTATACGAGAATGGAACATTATTGGAGAAATTGTTAAGTTTGATCTATGTCACGGGGAGACAAGGAGAGGTGCGACTTTATTTTCAGTAGCTTCTCGACCTGCATTGTTTGCCCGTGTGCTAGAGACACAACAAACAGATCAGGAGGGTCAGATGATATAGAATCGTATGGCTAATGGAAGGACAGTACTGGCTGGATGGGTTGGGAGTCCGAATCAGAGTTTGAGATTAGTCGGGAGATTATTTGTACCAGAGTTATATCGTGCCAATGTATTACATGACTTTCATCATTCTCGTCTTTCAGTGCATCCTGGAGGCACTAAGATGTATCATGATCTGCGCCGTTAGTTTTGGTGGAAAGGAATGAAGAGGGATGAGATACAGTTCGTTTCTCGATGCCTTACTTGTCAGCAGGTAAAGGTAGAACATCAGACACCATCTAGATTGTTATAGCCGTTGCCCATATTAGAATGGAAGTGGGAGAACGTCACGATGGATTTTGTATCAGGACTTCCTAGATTGCTGAAGGGACACGATGCTGTTTGGGTTGTGGTTGATAGGTTGACGAAGTCTGCACATTTTCTTCCCATTTGTGTAAAAGATTTGGTTGACCGACTCAGTAGGTTGTATGTCCGTGAGATAATTCGGCTACACGGAGTACCTGTGACTATTGTTTCTGATCGAGACCCGTGCAGTGACACCCCGTTCCTCGGGTGTGTCGGGACATATGTAACTATAAATAAATGACATATTCTAGCCGAACATTTATAAATACATAAGATAGTTATTACATCATTAACGGTTTAGAATTTATTTAAAATACTTAATAATTACAGTCATCTAGAAAATTCAACAAAAGTTACAATATGTCCATGGAAAACTGAACAGAAGATCGAAAAGTAAACATCCTACGTCTTCAAGTGGCACTGTTGGGGTTAATCGGCTCCTGCTTCTCTCCTTGCTCCTCGAGGTCTTCTACGAGCGTACCCTCCTCAAACTATTCTTCTTCTTTACCCGTAGCACGAATGCCATGAGCCAGAGCCCAAAAGAAAATTTCTTAAACCGTTTAACAAGCTCACAACAAGAAATCCTATAATACATATCATATAATATCCAATACAAATTTAAGGGGGGGCAAAGATGTAGACAATTTATCATTTTTAACAGGACAAGCACATCTGAGAACAATGGTGCGAGTGCGTGATGCAAATGAATGCGATGCAGTAGCCTAACCCATGGTACTTCCAGAACAGTATCATGAATTCAACACTGGGAATTATAAAGTAGACTTAATGGGATTTGACCACAAAACATCTTCTTACCTCGTTGCGAAAGGTAAACGCTCGCTTTGGCTTCATGCCTCAGCCGTTTTCCTCAAAGGAAACGGCGTGGGGAAACCAATTTCATTCATATTAAAACCCGACAATTCTTATTCCAAGTTCTCTGGCCAGATTACTTGCTCACAAAACCCACCTTAAGTACAAGAATGATCCTTTGGCGTCAACCCAAAGTCTAAATTATCGAAATAAAAAGGCTAGTGTCGAACCCATGGTGCCTTAACCCATTTTTCATAATAAATCGCATTTTTATTATAGCAACTTTCCAAATCATTGGCAACCATGGATGCCCTAGATTCAAAACTACAGGAATAACGATTTCCATGTCACCCAACCCAAACTTGAAAGATACGAAAGGACTTTGATGATTGAAGATGCAATATGTGAATGCTCATGGTGTGCAACATGCTTCTTGTATGCAGTTAATCATGGAATAGCATATAAATATGATAGGGCACATGGTACAACTTGCTAATGCATCAAGTACAATAATGCGAAGTATAACCACAATTTAAGCAAAATAAAATCACACCATCGGCATAAGTTCATTTTATTAAAAGCATCATTTTCATAGACTAATTACTCACAAAATTTATATAAGATTCAAATACTCAAGTCTCAATAGTAACACACCATTCGAACACTCAGCCAATTTTAGGTATAAATTTAATTGCTAGTTTTAAAGTTGCGACAGCGTTTTAAAGTACTTAGACATTTATTTAATTTCTAAAATTTTAACAAAAAATAGATAAAAATATTTTCTATAACTTTCATATTTACCACCAAGGTCAGTTCCTAAGGTAAAAATGTCATTTATTTTATTTTAGTAAAAACCCTTCAGCATTTTACAGAGAAAAGTATAGAAATTGGGCCTCTGTTGGCCACTGCTTTGGGGTATCAATTCAAGGACTATAGGTTTGATGTTTGGTGCGCTTTTATTTTAGGGTGTCCCCTACAAGTTGCATGTTTTGTGCTAAGACAAGTTATTTGGAAAGACTTTGAGAATTTGGCCAATTTATAAAAAGGGTTCAGTTAGCCTAACAAGGGTCTGCAGAATGTGATTTTAACAGAGAAATCTCAAAACCTTTGGGGTATCCTCCGAGGGTATTTTGGGCTGCTTTTTGCTCAGTATTTAGTTTAATATGTTAGCTACATTGTTCATGTTTACCACTTTTGGTGTGTACTTTTAAAACGCTAGATTTTAGGTCTCACAAAAATATGTGACAGAGAGGTCTGTCAGTCATTTAACCTCAACAGTGACTTTGAAAGGTGTTTTGACCCATCAAGACTTCATATTTGTGGCTCTCTTTTGGTGGACAGAAAGATAGATATGCTCTATACAAGTTCTATGTTTTGACTTAAGCTCGGTTCTCACTCTAAATTAGGATTTTTAGGTCTGCAACTCAGAGTGATTAAGATCTAACACTCTTTAGCAAAAATGACATATCTAGAGTTCTACTCAACGAAATCACTTAAAACTAATTTTGTATGAAATAGAACTCAAAAAGATAAATATGGACACAAAAGTAACTTTAAGACCATTTTCTACATTTAGTTATGGTGTTTTAAAGTTAGTGGCAAAAAGTAAGAAAGTCAAGAAAATCAGGCTACTTAGTGTTTTGGTTGCTTAGCTTATATTGTGTATATTTTTGACATATTTTCTTTGCATGCATGTTATAAAATCACATAAACCAAAACTCCAGAATACACACAAATCATAAAATTCAAAAACATACACATGCAAGCACATACAAAACACAATCTTACCTTAGTAATCCACTATTTGCATCTACAACGCCTTTTTTGAGTTATTCTTCATTTCTTTTTCTTAGGGTTTGTTATAGAGATGGATTGAGGGGTATATTAAGGGAGAATATCAGAAGGTTTAAGGGAGTTGTTTACCTCTTTTGATGCTACAAAGATTGAAAAAGAAGTGGACTTAGCTTTAATGCCTTTCCCTTGGACCTTACCTCCTTCTTCTCTCCTCCTTCTTTCTTTTTCCCTCCTTCTTTGTAGACACTTAGAATTTTTGGGACTTCTCTCTCACACTCTCTTCTCAGGCAAAATATGTAGAGAAAAGGGGTGGGTTATGTCTCATTTTATAGGAAAATGGTTAATAAAAATAATTATGACATTTATGTAATTTTTGAATTTTTAAATTCCCTCATTGGTTGCATGGGAGGTGAGATTTATTAAGGGCTTACAAAATCAGGTTTGCGGCAGTGGGATTTTTGGCCATATCAGTGTTTGGGAGACTAAAAGCTGATTTGGTAATTAATTTGGGTTTTAAATTGTATTTTGGTATATTTTTGTGAATATAAATGCATAAAATATTAATTTTATGTACCTTTTTAATATCTAAACTTACTATAACCTATTATATTAATGTATTTATAATTAATTTAGTCTTTTTATGATTTATCATAATTTTCATATTAATTAATTAAATAGGTGTAGGCTTTTAAGCTAAATTAAGCTAGTTTGACTAGAATTGACTTTTTAACTTATTTATTGTGTAGAAACATTAAATAATTTTTTTTGCTTTGTTGAGCTATATTATTATATTATTATATATATTACTTGTATAAAAAGTATTAGGTCAAAATAATGCTTAATTTATACATATTTTTCTCATTTTTAAGCTTAAAAAGACAAAAAATAGCTTTTTGGGCACATTCACCTAGGTGACTAGCCATGCAAGGGCAATTTGGTCATTTTTGTTATTATTTTGTATTTTATTAATTAATTGTATATAAATATCTAATTTTAGGTATCCATGTGTCAAATTTTAGATTTTTAGGATTTTTTACTGTACTAAGAGCAAAATAGTGATTTTACCCTAATTATGAAAAAAATTTATTTTTAATTTAATATTTTATGTTATTTACTTAATTTAAGATGTTCCAGGACTTTTCAGACTACTATGGCTTTGCCTCTGAGTATTCGGCATTTTTAGGGTTCCTTGGTCAAATTAGGGTTTCGAGTTGAACTAGGGTTTCTTCTATCCTTCTAGCGACCTAAAATCTTATCAACTAACTGTCGGTAATACTAGTGTTTGGGCTAGATTGTTCCATGAGTAGTTATAATCTGGGCTGTCACAATAATAGTCCGGGCCGGGTTATTACAATTTAGGTGGTTACTACTAGGGTCTGGACCGGGGTGTTACAATCTACTCCTCTTAAATAAATTTCGATCTTGAAATTTCATGCGTAAGGTTGTGGATGGTTATTTGCACTTTTTCTCTTTAATGTTGTTGTGTTTATTTATTTGAGTCGCTTTCTATTGAGGATATGGATACAGTTGGGCTTATACGTTTATTACTTTGATCTATTGTTGTTTTATCTTACTAACATCTTAGACCATTATCTACATGATTTTCAAAGGTCACGTCGCCTATTCGTGGCACGGGAGTTGTCTGACTAGAGCTAATCTAAAAGCCTTTGCCCTTTAAGTGTATCCTTTCCTGAGATAATGCAACAAGTCTAACTAACATATATCGTAGAGTTTGTAGATTCGGGCATACCTCTGATCATTAATGAACACTCCTTTTTCTTTTGTGAAGGAGAGCTTCTTGTCCATTGGTTCTCTTGTTGGTCGAGTTGTATCATCCTTCTAAACTACTTGTTCCCTTTTTACGAATATTATAGTTTCTTCCCCTTGGTAGCGGGCATTCAAACTTTTTATGTCCAAACTTATTGCAATTGAAACAGATTGTTGAGTTAGTCTCTTGTGAACAGCGGACACTCCCCTCATCGCTCTCTAGTTGGTCAGGTTGCACCACCTTTTTCTCACCATTTGTTCCTTGCTGCAATGAATTTGTTTGATCCTTGTAACTCTGTTATGGTTGACGGTGATTGTAGTTTAATTTTCTTCGTAGTGGGCACTTAGATCTTTTATGTTCGTGCCTATGGCATTGATAATAGATTTTTAATTTTGGTGCCCCTTTTCCTAGTTGTTCCAGTTGGTCACCTTGAGGGCAAGGTTTTGAGCGTATGATCTTTTTGTTATTTCGTAGTGGTCCTCCTTGATTGTCTTCCTTAATTCTTGTCGGGCAATGCTTCATCTTTTGTTCTGGCTGGTTGCGCCTATAACAAGCTCTTACTGTTGGTTGTTGTTGTTTTGTGGCCTTAATCCAAACCTCAGGTGTTCGGGAAAAATTCTTCTTCTCTGGTACTGAGATATTTTGTAATCTTAGGTCCGATAAGTACCATGATCCTTCATGGGGTGCCTTCCCTTGCGATCAATCCAAGTTAGTTGTTAGATCTTGCAAAATTCGTGTTAGGCTCGGGACTTCCACTTCCTCTTCCGTTTTGCCTACTTTTGCTGAACACCCATGATTTTGTCCTTGTTCTGCCATCTCTAAAGAAAAGAAAAGGAAAAATAAGTCACAGAACTATTTGCTGAAGTTGGTTATACTTTTAAGGTGAAAGCATGACACTCAATCTCCTTATTAATATGAAAAGTCTTATTCAATGAGATTCTATCGTTCTTCAAAGATCGTCACAGCAGGGCTACCATTATAGGTTTTATATAAATTTCCATTATTGTATTCCGGGTCTCACTTCATTGACTAGCAAAGATCTATTCCAACCAATCAATGCCTTTCTATTTTTATTCCGTATACTAATAATCTCGCAGTGTTGTTCACACATAAAACCTCAAATGGTTCCAAAGGCTAGTTAAAAGCTTGTTATTAAGCGACTTTGACAAAAAATAAGGATTTCCTTCAATCTCCTTTATGCCTACTCTTAACATACTTTTGATGGTTCAGAACCGAGTGTTTAGACTGCCCAGGTGAACTTTCGTTGGTATAAAATTTTACGGGTATTTTTTTTTGCTTGTAGCTACCAATGCGTCGCAAGGTTTAACTAATACAAAACGGGTGGCCTTAGTGAGGTAATTTATTACAACTCGAGTGTTATTGTGCTCTTGAGGTGACCTTGGCGATCCTGGTGACGAAGTCTGTAATCAAATACTTTCCAACTTTTCCAAGTGCTGTACCATTTCTCTTAGCTTCTATCGTTTGACCTTCACGTGCTAGTATGTAGGGTTTGGAAGTCTCTTCCATTGATTTGATCATTTCGCTCCGGTTGTCGGTCGCTCTAGGGTAATAGAATTGTGATAAAAGGTATATCTGAGGAAAATATCGAGTCACGTGATCCATTGTGGTTTGATGACAAAGTCTCTATCAAGCTTTTGATGATCATTTTGGTGAGTAAGGTTGACGTGAATATCGACACGTACATATGTTCTTCCGTTACTTGCATACTAAGGGTTTCCTAAGCTTGAAGTTGTCTCTTGTTTTTCGCTTCTCTACCGTCGGCACGAATCTTTTTCTTTCCGATTCGTTGGATGTGTGGGTCTGCTATGAATTAATCTGGGAAAGTCTAAACTTTGTCACATAGTGATGTCATGAGTCCCTTAGTGTGTAGCTGTTGTTCCTAATTGTAGATTGTTAATGGCATAGTTCTACTTGTCGGGTCCTTTGAAAATGTGTAATTAGTTGTAATAAACCCTTACTTAACCATTCCTATAGTCAGGGGTCTCAGTCTTCAAAACTTCGTTAAATGCGAATGTTGACAGTGGTTTGAGTTGTAATGTTGAGGAAAAGATTACCCTATGATTTGAAGAGGCATCAAAAGGTTTTCATGCATTGTCCTAGTCTTTCGTGAAGGTACTAAGGCCTAATAACATAATATTCTGACGATCGTCGTAGTCACTCATAGATCTACAAGGTAAGGTTTTGAGGATTACTGGGCAAAAACAAACGTGGAGTTCAATAAGGATGGTTAGCTCAATTTTATCGGTTTCAAAGAAGGGGACCATAAGGAAATGACTAGATAAGCATTTAGCTAAGGATTTTGAATGGTACAAAACATAACTGGGACTAGAGTAACTTAGGGCTGAACCCAAATTGTTTAGGGATAGGTTGAATTTAGGCAAGGTGTCATAGTTAAAGTAATCATCATTGGCTCGGGTCGAGAGGTCGATTGAAGCTTAGATGCACTGGAGAGATAAGAAATCAGCAATTAAAGAATATTACAAAGAGGATGTTCTCGGGACCAATTTGTGCAGTATCAAACTTTGACAAAAGGTATGTTTAAGTAACGGGTAGCCAAAATGGATATTTGCTCTAAAATTACGTCGGTCTAACATATTTCAATTCAAGCATTCAAGTCAACTCCCAGGTTGGGATTTCAAGAGTTCACAAAATTTCTTTAGTTGGATGTAGTATTAAAGTCAAGAAATGAATGGTGGTGAAGGATTACCTATGAATATTACTGGGTAGCATCGTTGAGGACCGATGCTATTAGATGGAAAGTTAGGCAAAGAATTCTAACCGGTATAGAAGTTGATACAAGGGTTTGGGAAAAGAAACTTATAAGGGTGAAATTGTTGGGTTTTAACGACGTTCCTTCAAAACTTATGCTACTCCGAGTGCTTTATCATCTAAGGGTTGGTCAACTTGTCGGTGGTTTGGTCGTCTATCAACTATTTAAGAGAGTGTCGAGATTAAGCTGTTGTTTTCATTCTTAATTGTCTTCATGTTTTTGGGATATTGTAGATTTAGTTTGAGATTATTATATAGCTTATGATTTTGAGATAGTTTATAAAGAATTTAACAATGAATACTTGCATTTTTCTCAACATGTAATTGGTACAAAGTTCTCAAAAAGTTCACATAGCATACACACAACAAAATAAAAATATAATGCCTAGCGTACTAAAGTCTAAACAAACAAGCACGGATAAAAGTGGCGAACAACTGCCTCGCGTTCCCAAGTCACTTCATAAATGTCGTAGCGAACCCACTGGATCTCCACGTACCAAATGTATACAACAAAAACAGTTATCAGTCCAGTATTGGGATGGCACCGTATGAGGCTCTGTGTGGCAGGTTGTGTAGATCGCCGATATGTTGGACGGATGTGGGAGAGACCACAGTTTTGGGACTCGATATGGTGCAAGAGATGATAGAAAGATCGCTGTGATTCGACAGTGTCTAGTGACCGCTCAGAGTCGCCAAAAGAAGTATGCTGATCAGAGGAGGAGACCTTTGGAGTTTGTAGTGGGGGGACCACGTGTTTCTAAAGGTCCCACCACATATAGGTTTGATGAAATTTGGCCGTAGCAAGAAGCTATCACCGCGTTTCATTGGACCGTTTGAGATCCTTAAAAAGATTAAGGAGGTAGCGTACCATCTGGCTTTGCCATCTCAGTTGGCGTCTATGCATAACGTGTTTCACATTTTCATGCTTCAAAAGTATGAGCTTGACCCGTCACATGTTCTAGATTGGGCTGAGTTGCAGGTGGATGAGAATTTTACATATGAGAAGTGACCTGTGAAGATTCTGGACATGAAGGAGCAAGTGTTGAGAGTGAGAACCATTGCTTATGTCAAGGTACTATGGCTTCATCACGGGGTTGAGGAAGCGACGTGAGAGCTTGAGTCTGGGGTTTGTCCTAGATATCCAGAGTGGGTTGCCTTCTAACCTTGTAGCGAATTTTGGGGGAAATATTCCTTAAAGGGGGAGAGTTGTGAGACCCAGTTTTGTTTCTTTTTTGTTATATATACATTCGACGTGTTAGTTTTTGCTCCATCTTAGTTGAACAGTATGTTATATGTGTCTTTATCGTTAAATGTTTGTTATGTTGTTTCCGTCCTTGACAATTTTAGTTGAGTTGGTTGGTTTTGAAGTTTTCATGAACCTGGAGTACTGGCCATGTGTTGGCAATAGCATTTTAGTCGACTGAGGGGGTAAATCCAGTCAACTGGATGTTCTAGGTTGGGGTTCAGTCAACTGAGGTTGGAGGTTCAGTCGACTGAGCCGAGCCAATGGAGTGTTTTTGGGTTTTCCAGTAGCTTTTCAGTCGACTAACTTAGTGGGTTCAGTCGATTGAGTTCCTGTACGGGACTAAGGCTATAAATATCAACCTTATGTTAGATATTTCAAAACCTTTCTTCTTGGATAAGTTTCCTTTTCACCACCTTCTCTCTAGACTTTTGGGTGGCCTGGGCTTAGTTTTTGTCAATCTGTTAGTGGATCCTCGCTAACCACGCTATGGGCTTTGCTTCCATCCGAATGAATTCTCGTTCTGACGACGTTTGAATTTTGAGGCTTTGAGTTTTGACTCATCGAAGTAGAATCCTAGACTATGTTGTCTTTAAAGGGTGCTACGTGCAGTTATACGGTTTTCTACTATCACGCCCCAAACAACAGGGTCACGCGAAAGCCCACCAAAACACCAATTTAAGAAAAATAGGTTTTCACCATTGAAAATCAAAACACAACATTTGGATAAAAGATTTCCAAGTTCGACTCTCATAAAATTGTAACTTGCATTCTCATACATGAATAATCGTATAGCCCAAAGGTGTACAAAACCAGTCCAAACAGGCGTCACATGTAAAAGTTCATGTCTCAAAAAGGGAAAACTACAGCAAGTCTTCCATCACCTCTGCAACTAGGTCAACTCTACATGCTCACCTGAAAAAGGTTTTATAGCAAAAATCCCACACCGTGAGCCGAAGCCCAATAAAAAATATACTGTAAACTGTAACACAGGTCATGCAATCATATAGTGGGAGCGAACTCGACCACAAAAGCCCGAAACAGGTTTTCCTCTAAAAACTATCAGTTTTCTATCCTTGAAACTATGCATATAACCAGACAGATATCATGCCACAGTTAAGAGAAAGCAGTAAAACACAGCATTCTCCACTCGGGACACGTAGCTGAGGAGACACGATAAAATGTAATCCTATGTGCCAACTCTGTCAACTCAAGACAAAGGAAACAACTATAGACTCTCGTCCATTACCCTAGGCCCTTAGGCTTGGTAATGACAAGTTCTATACGTAGTCACGACAACGTAATTACTCAATTTACGGGTCAAGCCAGAGGGTCCAGAGCACCCACCAACCTCTCAATTTATAGGATTCAACGCGAAGGTACAGAGTACCTACTGCTTAATTTACGGGACCTTAGCCCGAGGGACAAAGCACCCAATCACTCAATTTACGGGGACTAACCCGAAGGTACAAAGCACCTACGGTGTGCACGTTTCTGGACTTACACCGAGGAGCAATGGAAGCCCAACTCAACAATACCTACTATCATGGTACATCTATGGAGAACATTTTAAAATCAACCCGCAAAACAGATACACCACACATGTATATAAAAGAGATCAACAACATATGTAAAAATATATTTTCACCCAAAACGTTTTAGAAGTTGAAACTCAACCCAAAATGCTAGCTCAAGACCTTCAATAAAATACATTTTCACTAAAATTGAACCTTTTTCCAAAAAGGAACTCAACCTTTTTCCCCAAACGAACCACCAAAATGCCAAGCAAACAGTAGGCATTTCTGTCGACTGGACCCACCCTCAGTCAACTGAAAAACACTCTGGAAAAACAAAATTTTTGAACGAAAGGCACTTCATTCGACTGACCCCATGAGTTCAGTCGACTGAACTTCCAAAACGATGATCCAGTCGACTGAACTCCCCAAACGATGATCCAGTTGACTGAACTCAAGGGTTCAATAGACTGAACAAGCCCAGAAAATGGTTTTAGGTACGGTTTTCGCCTCCCACCCTCAAACCAAGCTTCAAAAACACCACTTTTGATACCAAAGAGCACATTCGAGCTCAAGCCAATCATAAAATCTCGAAAGGAACATCCCTCTTTCGATTCCATCCAACCAAACGCCGAAAAATGGTTTTAACCCAAAATAGGATTTGAAACATAAATCACTTTTCATGCATTTTTAAATGGTAGAAACACGTAGAATTACACGTAGAACCCTCTAACAGTTATACAGTCTAGGATCCTACCTCGGAGAGTTTAAAACTCGACGTCTCGATCCACGTGCAAAATCGAGCTTTCCCAGAATCAAATTCTGACTGGATGGACGCATAGACCTCGATGTCGATACTAAGATTAGCAGTTGGTTTATAAAAAAACCAGGCCCCCGGGCTCCCGAGAAGTTAGAGAGAAGGCAGAGCGTTTGGTGAGTCTCAAAGCTAGAGAGAGGATGAGAAAGATATTTTGAACAAAATATCAAAGGAAAAATATTTATAGGCAAAATATCTCAAAAATATCTTTTTTTTTTAAATTTTAAAATTCGCACAACAACTCTCTATAATCCCGGGAACCAACCCCGCATGCTCAGATAAACTTAAACATGCATCACAACGAAGAAATCATACATCGAACAAAATATAAGTCTAAAAAAGAGACGGGGTCCGGGTCTCACAACTCTCTCCCCCTTAAGGAATTTTGCCCCTAAAATTTGCTACAGGGTCACAAAGGAAAACGCTTCGGATATTTTGCACGCATCCCCGACTCCAGCTCCCATGTAGCCTCTTCAACCCCGTGATGAAGCCATAAGACCTTAACATAAGCAATGGTTCTGCCCTGCAAAACTTGTTCCTTCGTCTCAAGAATCTTCACCGAACGCTCCTCATAAGTGGCATCCTCATCCACCCGCAGCTCAACCTAATCTAACACATGTGACGGATCAGGCTCGTATCTCCGAAGCATAGAAACGTGAAACACGCTTTGCACAGATGTTAACTGATGTGGCAAAACCAGACGGTATGCAACCTCCCCAATCCTGTGAAGAATCTGAAAAGGTCCAATGAAGTGCGGTGATAGCTTCCCGCTACGACCAAACGTCATCAAATCTCTATGAGGTGAGACCTTCAGAAACACATGATCTCCCACTGCAAACTCTAAAGGTCTTCTCCTCCAGTCTGCATAACTCTTCTGGTGGCTCTGCGCTGTCTGTCGACGCTGGCAAATCACGATAATCTTCTCCATCGTCTCTTGTACCAGGTCTGGTCCCAAGACTGTGGCCTCTCCCACATCTGACCAACACACTAGAGTCCTACACGGTCTACCATACAAAGCCTCATACGGTGCCATTCATATACTGAACTGATAGCTATTGTTGTATGCAAACACTCCTAACGGCAAATGATCCTCTCAAGAACTTGTGAAATCAAGTACACATGATTTCAACATGTCCTCAAGAATCTGTATGGTCCTCTCAGACTGACCATCTGTCTGGGGGTGAAAAACAGTACTGAACATCAAGTTCGTCCCCAAAGCCTCCTGAAACTCTGCCAAAAGCCTGACGTGAAGCGCGGGTCTCGATCAGAAACAATAAACACTGGCACTCCATGCTATCAGACTATCTCTCTGACAAACAAACGACTCATTCGATCCACCGAATCCTTCACGTGGATGGGGAGAAAGTGTGCAAACTTCATCAACCTATCGACCATGACCCAAACGGCATCGTGTCCCCTAGGTGAGCGAGAAAGTCCTAACACAAAGTCCATCGTGACGTTCTCCCACTTCCATTCAAATACCGGTAACAGCTGTAACAATCCTCCCAATTTCTGGTGCTCCACCTTTATCTTCTGACAGGTAAGACACCGACAAACAAACTAAAGCACGTCCTTCTTCATCCCTGTCCAATAGAACTGACGGCGTAAGTCATGGTACATCTTCGTGCCTCTAGGATGGACTACAAGGCGTGAATGATAACACTCATGTAGAAGATCTGCTCGACATGACTCTGGCACAAATAACCTCCCGGCTAATCTCAGAATCTGGTCTGAACCCACAACCCATCATGTTGTATCCTCTCCACTAGCAACATGATCTCGTATCATCTGAGCTTCCTAATCCGTCTACTGGATCTCTAACACTCGTGCCCCCGTCACTGTCTCTCCAAGGCATAGATCAAACTCCCTAATCTCTCTAAGCATGTCCCATTCCTCTATAGCAACAGAAGCTAACCAGCCAAGAGATCTCCTGCTGAGAGCGTCAGCTACAACGTTGGCTTTCCCTGGATGATACTGCAAGTCAAAATCATAATCCTCTAACAACTCCATCCATCATTGTTGGCGCAAGTTCAGATCCTTCTGCAAAAATAAGTATTTTAAGCTCTTGAAATCGGATAAAATCTCGAATTGCTCACCATAAAGATAGTGACGCCATGTCTTCAAGGCAAAGACTACGGCTGCCAACTCCAGATTGTGTGTCGGGTAGTTCTTCTCATGGATCTTCAGCTGCCGAGAACCATAGGCCACCACCTTCCCTTCCTGCATCAGCACACAGCCCAAACCGTCGTGTGATGCATCACAATACACTGTATAGCTCAAGCCTCAGTTTGGGATAACCAACACAGGCGCGCTAGTCAACCTCGTCTTCAGCTCCTAGAATGCTGACTCACAGGACTCACTCCACACAAACACAACTCCCTTTCGAGTCAGACGTGTCATCGGTGCAGCAAGTCTCGCAAAGTCCTTCACAAACCGCAGATAGTACCCTGCCAAGCCCAGAAAGCTATGAATCTCAAAGACGTTCTTCGGTCGCTCCTAACCTGTCATAGCATCAGTCTTCGACGAATCCACAGCTACCCCATCTGTTGACACTACGTGTCTAAGAAACCTCACCGCAGACATCCAGAACTCGCACTTCTTGAACTTCGCATACAAGCGATGCTCTCTCAAAGTCTACAGAACAATACGCAGATGGTCTTCGTGCACCTTCCTAGTAGGTGAGTAGATGAGAATATCATCTACAAACACTACCATGAAACTGTCTAAGTACGGATGAAAGATGCGGTTCATCAAACCCATGAACGTCGTTGGTGCGTTCGTCAGACCGAACGGCATGACCAAAAACTCGTAGTGACCATAGCGAGTCCGGAAGGCGGTCTTCGCTATGTCCTCGTCCCTAATCTGCAACTGGTGATATCCTGATCTCATATCTATCTTCAAAAAGCAGCTCGACCCCTTCAACTGATCAAATAAATCATCTATCCTTCGCATAGGATACTTGTTCTTTACTGTCACCTGATTCAGTTTTCGGTAGTCGATGCACAAACCTAAGGATCCATCCTTTTTCATGGCAAAAAGAGCAGGAGCTCCCCATGGTGAAGTACTCGGGAGTATGAATCCCTTCTCATGTAGCTCCTGAAGCTGTACCTTGAGCTCACACAGCTCAGCGGGTGCAAACCGATAAGACGGTATAGATATGGGAGCAGTCCCTGGAATCAACTCTATAGAGAACTCTACCTCATGGCTCGGTAACAACTCAAAAAGATCGTCTGGGAAGACATCAGAATAGTCGCAGACCACACGAGGTAACTCTCCTCGAACCCTAACCTCATCATCCAATAGGAGGGCTGCAAAGAGGAAGCCCAGGTTGCCCTGGTTCCGCACGACACCGGGCATAGACACCAAACCCTTCTCCCAATCACCCACGAAACAAAAGCAATCTCCTGCTGGTGTATAGATCGTTACCCTCCGTCGATCGCAATCGATGAAGGCACGATAGGTGGTCAGCCAATCCATCCCTAGGATGACGTCAAACGCGGTCATGTCTAGAATAATGAAGTTGAACTCTAAACAACGACCGACGACCTCCAACACACAGGATCTACACACCAGACTCAACGTCACACTCCCACTGACTGGGGTCTCCACTCTCAGAACACTACTCAACATGTCGGTTTTCAACCCCAAAGCAGATGTAAAAGTAGATGATATAAACGAATGTGATGCTCCCATGTCAATGAGAATACTGGTCCATTATCTGAATACTAGAAGAGTACTTCTGATCATGGAGGTGCTAGAAGCAGCAGCGGGCACGATCAGTGCTCTGGATGAACGGGGATCTGCTAGAACATAAGCTCTGGCTGGTACACTGTGGCCCTGAACTATAGACTATCTGCCTGACTGCATTGAAGCGCCCTTCTGCAAATCTGGATGACTGACGTCCCTGAGCAGATGGAGTAACAGAAGCTCCAGCTATGCTCCCTCGTCTGGGGCAATGCCTGCGGATGTGTCCTGACTGGCCACACTCAAAATAAACCACTTGCCCTCTTCCCTAAGCCTGTGACTGCGACTATGCCTGAACAGGCGCTGCACTTCGGCACTCTGCAGCACGATGCCCTGGCCTCTGGCATCTATGACAAAGCACCCTCTGATCCGACCGATCCGTTGAGACTACGGGATGTGTGGATGCAGAAGACTGTGGCGGATACGACCCTGCCGGATGAGCACTCAGACCAGATGTCCATCGGCGCTTGTTCTCCCTGCGCAACTGGTCATGTGCGCGTCCCCCTCCTGGCTGACCCTTACTGTCCCTGCCTCTGCGCGTCTCGCTCAAGGTGTCTTCCACCGTCATGGCCATTTGTACTAACTCAGTATAAACCTGCATCTGAAATGCTGCTACTCTGTCCCTAATAGCGGTTCTCAAACCCCTCTCGAATCTGTTTGCCTTCAACTCATCAGTAGGTATGATCTCCTGTGAAAACTGGGAGAAGTTGGTAAACTCAGCCTCATACTCAACAACTGGCATGCTCCCTTGAGTCAAAAATAGGAAATCCTCTTTATAGCGATCCCTCAGTGTGGCTGGAAAGTATTTCTCTAAAAATACCTTCATGAATGCCTCCCATGTACCTGCCACTATAGTTTTGGCGAACTTCCACCACATGTGAGCGCTTCCCCTCAGCTGGAAGGCAACGCAAGTGACCCTCAGATCATCTTCCACTATCTGAAGCGAATCTAGGATCTTGGTAACTAGCTCCAGTCACTCGGTGGCTACAGTGGGATTGGGATCCCCAGAAAAGGTAGGAGGGTCCAGACGGCAAAACTCATGCATCGCAACCGTCGCCCTCGGTTCTGGTATACTCTCCCTGCCCCTAGTGGCCTCAGCTAGTTGCCGGATGGAGCTGACCATCTCACACAATAGATCTCCCTCAGTAATAGGTCCTTGGGGTGCATTAGCATCCCCAACATCTGGGACTGGAACGTCCCTTCGGCCAGAACCACGGCCTCGTCCACCCCGTGTAGACATGACTCTATACGAAAGCAAGATAACAGGGTAAGCTTCCTACAACATGTCATTGCTAACATAAAAGACAGATAAGCATGCTAACACATAGCTACATAATATCATGTCATCTCATCTCACATATCGAGGAGAACCAACAAGAAAGACTCGTCACTCTGAACCACATACTTAGATTCCATGCTAGAAATCACTTCCGCGAAACGCGTCTCTAACATGGCTCCCAAGTACGTTAATTCAAATGCCCGAAAGCAAGACTAATCAATCCTAAGATCTAACCTCCATACCCACATAAACAAGCTATCATGCACTAAAACATAGTCAATTAAGCATATGCACATCCTCACAAGGTGATGTACCCTCATTCCCATGGCTCATAGGTATTCGAACCCAGAGCTCTAATACCAAGTTATCACGACCCAAACACCAGGGTCACACGAAAGCCCACCAAAACACCCATTTAAGAAAAATAGGTTTTCACCGTTGAAAATCAAAATACAATATTTGGATAAAAGATTCTCAAGTTCAACTCTCATAAATCGGTAACATGCATTCTCATACATGAATAATCATATCGCCCAAAGGCGTATAAAATCAGCCCAAACAGGCATCACATGTAAAAGTACATGTCTCAAAAAAGAAAAACTACAACAAGTCTTCTATCACCTCTGCAACTACGTCAACTCCACATGCTCACCTGAAAAAGGTTTTATAGCAAAAATCCCATACCGTGAGCCGAAACCCAATAGAAAATAGACTGTAAACTGTAATACATGTCATGCAATCATATGGTGGGAGCGAACTCGACCACAAAAGCCCCAAATAGGTTTTCCTCTCAAAAACCATCAATTTTCTATCCTTAAAACTATGCATATAACCTGATAGATATCATGCCACAGTTAAGGAAAAAGCAGTAAAACACAACATTCTCCACTCGGGACACGCAGCTGAGGAGACACGATAAAATGTAATTCTATGTACCGACTCTGTCAACTCAAGACAAAGGCAACAACTATAGACTCTCGT
>JAULJZ010198302.1:0-20005 GCA_032270985.1 Heliamphora pulchella
GTTGGTGTACCAGGCTAATAGCCTTATACCCCTTGGGTATACAGACTCGAATTTCCAGGCTGATAGGGATTCAAGGAAGTCTACCTCAGGATATGTGTTTTCTTAGGGAAAGCACATTGAGGGGAAGTGATGTCTCATCCGGGAGACTTTACAACGTAGAGACGTTGGGATTTCCATGGTTGCATCTGCCGATAACCTAGTGGTTCATTTTACTAACGTAGAAGGGTTAGGTGTTAGAAGTGTTCCTGCATGGCTTTGAGTATAACTGAGAGATTGTTAGGAATATATACTAAAAAGTCATGCTTTTTATTTATTTTATTCTGGATCCCTGACATATTAATGAGAAACATTTGAAATGGTTTTGCATTTATGGTTTCATATTTACATTTGTGATGTATGAATGCATAGTCTGTATATTCTGTCTAGTATTTGACTCGGTGCATTCTGCACAGAAGATCGGGTCGTAGGTTCTGACAGATTATACAGGAAGGCTCACAATCGCAATGGATCCGGATATTCTATTAGTACGATTGTAGTACATCGTTATAGTAGCTGGTCTTGGCTAGGTCGAACGGATCGAATTCAAGTTTTGGAAATTCGATGTTCGAGCTTGATGTGTTAGTAAACTTGGAGTGTATTGAGCGGGATTAACGGGATAATCGATTCTATACTGACTATATGAATTGATCCACATCCCGTATTATCATATATAGAACGAACTCTTAATCCCGAAGTGATTGATTAATT
This sequence comes from Heliamphora pulchella, assembly GCA_032270985.1. Taxonomy (NCBI): domain Eukaryota; kingdom Viridiplantae; phylum Streptophyta; class Magnoliopsida; order Ericales; family Sarraceniaceae; genus Heliamphora; species Heliamphora pulchella. The sequence continues at coordinate 748 of JAULJZ010198302.1, forward strand.
GTGTTCAGATTATGTATAGTACTTTGAGTCATCAATTATTGAGATTTTCTTCATGAGATCAATAATACCGATGAGTTGGGTACTGGCATGATTTGTCCGATGATTGATAATCAGCTAACGGAAACCACGTCTGATTTATGTTGAGGAGTTCCCCCTCGTGTGCTTTGCTTATGAGTTTGATTATGCTAAATCTGTACAGTGGATCATCGGATCCGGCATATCAAAAGGTTAAGCGGTGCGGTTGCGAGAAAAAGATGATAATTAAATCGGGTTGTCAGTAACTTAATTTATTTATCGGGAATCCATATCTTAAATGTGGGGAGAATTCAGTACATTTGATAATTAGAAACTCAAGACATAATTTGAGTTAGGGCCGGGAGTTCAGTCCGGACCTTTAGTGGAATAAGTTCTGGTTCGTACGGGAAAGGATCTAGCTCGGGGACAGAGTTAGGAATATCCGATTTTCTCGTACGGTTAGCCCGAGTCCTATACTTCCTTGTGATCCCTCACATTGCCCATTATACGCACGGATAGTTTCCTTGTTGGTTTTGGTAATTATTTAATTTAATTACATTGCCGGTTTTGCCGCCAGGGACATTCAGGGATTAAATTAAATAATGAAGAGGCGCTTTTGGTTTTTGGCACACCTAGGAATTACTCCCTAGGTGGCCGGCCCTAGGAGATGAAAGGATTGGTTTTTACGTTAGGTATATATCTCCATATCCTTTTAGGAAAGAGGATATACACTTAACATATCTTTTGATATATATCCTTAACATATTTTTTGATATATAGAGATATATATCAAAAGGAGACTTTTAATAAATACCCCAACCCATTAATTCTCCTAACCTACCTGCCACTCTCTCTCTCCCTTTTGGCAATTCATATTTTGCCTTTTGGAGATAAGTGCGAGAAGAAACCAAGGCAAGAATACACGAAAATTCGGATCGGTGCCCACTCGCCGGGATCGTCGCGTGCGTTGGGATATACGTGAGAAGATAGTTGGGTCGTCTCGGATCGTTGTTCAGCATCAAAGAAACGTGTTCAAGTTTCTTGAGGATATATTTAATCATAAAATATCATATTATTTTATTATTTTTCATGAAAATCGCACGTCGTTTTTTACGGTCACGACGACCCTCTTTGAACTTTTTCCGCTGCGCAGCTCTAACATCATTCATATTTATATACGTTAGTTATTACATCATAAAAGAGTTCTGAACTGTTCAAAAGAACATAATTATTACAATTTTATCAAGAAATTTCAACAATTACACCAGGCGCGAGAGAACTAAATATAAACACAAAAGCAGAGGTCTTCACTCTTCAAAATGCTTCAGCGAAATCCACGTGCTCTTGGAACTCACCCTATTCTTCAAACCCTTCTTCTCCTCCTGGGACGGCTTCCTCCAAGAACTCCTCCTTACCTATGGCACGAATGCCATGAGCCAAGGCCCAGAAGCGAAACACTCTAACCTTCTAAGTAATCTCGCAGCACAAAATTCACCACGACTCATACCGTATAACACCTAGTACAGTTTATAGTCAAGGAGACAAACAAGTTTATGACAGGATAGCAGATAAGTCAGTAAACACGTGCATATGAATGCAGATGCCCAACCCAATCTGCACCCAGATTATAACAGAGATTTCACGCTGAGAATCGCTAGAGTAGACTTGATGGGACTTGATCACCAAAGCCAACATCGCACCCTTTTGCGAATTGTAAATGCATCGTCGAGCTTCATGCCACAGCTATTTTACTCAATGACAACGGCGTGGGGGCTGGCCAACCAATTATTAGCCACCCTCATTCGGGCTGATAATTCCCACCTTAAGATGCGTGATTCCTTCGTTAGTGTCAACCCAAAGTCTAAGAGAATTCAAGAGATGTTCACATTATACAAAGTACCAAGATGAGGGATTTAGGACTGCCATAATTGGGCTCTCTCTGAAATTACCCAAAGTCTAAGCTATCGAAATCAGAATACTAGCGACGAACTCATGGTGCCCAACAATATCCACAATAAATCATTTCAAACACCGGGGACGCACCCAGAGTGTATAAACCAAATCTGTAACACCGAGGACACACCCAGGGTGTACAAGCCATAATTATTTTAAACACCAGGGATGTACCCATGGTGTATAAATCAAAATATTTTCAAAAATAGCAACTAGGGACGCCCTAGACTTAGAATCAAGAACGACGATCTCAACACAGCCCATCCCAACAACGGTTTGCACTGATGGACTCCAACATGCTAGGATACAAATGACAATACTCATGATGTGTACCATTTATCTCAAGTGCAACCATTTATAGCATGACATTAACATGGCAAGATTCATGGTATAACGTGCAAAGCATAAGGTACAAGTATATGAACCACAAGCAACAATTCTCATGATATGATTCAACATGATAAGATGAGTTCTAAATCATCATACATTCACTTAAAAACACTAATCAACTAATTCAAGCCAATAATCATATAGAACTCGGGTCTCACAATAAGGGTACTCAAATCACGCTTAGTAACTTTTAAGGCCAAAAATTAAGTATTAAATCAAAAGAGCCGACAAGGTTTTGGGGTATCTAGACATAGAATCAAGCTATGATTTTTATACACCATTTAGATGAAAACATTTTCTACAACTATCATGTTTAACACCAAGGCCAAATCCTAAGGAAAATAGGTGAACAATTCATCTTAAGAAAAAATGGTTCAGCACTTTTTTTAAAATTTTACCAAAATTATGCTTCTGTTGGTCTCAGTTTTGGGCTACCATTCCAAGTCCAAATGAGATCATTTTTTAGTATGTTCTAGCTCAACAAGTCCCCTACATGTTTCATGTTTAGAGTTAAAGGTAGTTGTTTGACACAGGTTAGACGTTTTGGCCATTTTATAAAATAGGTTATGTCAGCGGCCAAAACTCAGTAGAGCCGGTTTTGGACAAAGGGTTTGAAACGATTTTGGGTATCATCCCAAGGCTTTAAGGTCTGATATTTGGGCTACAACTACTTTAATACGTTATCTACAATATTCATGTAGACCACTTTTGGAATAGGTCACTAAAAATATGGATTTTGCGCTATATAAAAATATGTAACAGAATGTTCCTCAGGGGGCTGAAACTCAATAGAGATTTGCAAAGGGGTTTTGAGCTATCAAGACTCAATATTTTGTTCTCATTTTTGGTGGATAGATATATATACATGCTATCTACAACTTTTATGTATTGACCAAAGTTCTGATATCATTTTAAAATAGGAGTTCCAAGTCGGTAGTGTTGACTGATCGAAAAATAACACACTTTGGTAAACTTGCAATATCTTGAGTTCTTGTTATAAAAATGAGTTGAAACCAACTTTAGATGCAAGATAACACACAAATATAAATCTTAACATAAAGACCATGCTTAGATCAATTTTCTATATTGAGTTATGGCGTTTCAAATCTCAGGACAGAAATATCAAGGTTCTCAAAAATTAAGCCTCTTAGGGTTCAAGTTTTCTACTTATGCCATGTCAAGTTTTTGTTCCATTTCTTTGCATGCTTGTGTTTTAGACTTTCATATCAAGGGTCCAACACACTTATAGGTCATCAAACTCAAACATAACAACATACCATAACATTTCATATCACCAATAAACATAACAGCCCCTATTTTGTTACTACAACGCCTTTTCGGTTTGATTTTGGTTCTTAATTTTTAAAGTGTTTAAAGAGATGAGTTGAGGGATATTTTGAGGGATATTAGATATAAGGTTTAAAGGTTTTACTTACTTATTTTGAGGGCTCAAGGAATGGTATTATGGAAGGACTTAGCTTTAAAACAAAACACCTCTTGATTCTTAGCTCCCTTCTTCCTTCTTTCTCCTTCTTTTTCTCCCTCAAACTTATAGAACACTCAACCAAGTATTTCTCTCTCTATATGCACGAAAATATGAAGGGGAGGAAGTGGTGTTTGGCTTGATTTATATAGGCAAAGGATAAGGAACATGGAGCGAACACAAATTTAATTAAGGGTACTTTCTTCTCCTTTTTCTCTTCCACTTCACATGGGTTGAGTTGATATGAGTTGACATGGTGATGGATTTGAGGGAACAAAATCAGATTTGGAGAAGCTAAATACAGCTAGGGGACTGGTTGGGGGACAAAAACCTAACCCCACATCAATCAACGGGTTTTGCATTGGTTTACATGCCCTTTTGTGCAAGAAAATGCATTAAAAGTTAATTTGATGTATTTTTTTATTGTCTTTTCCTACTGAGACCTATTATTTTTGTATATTTATGAGAAATATAGTAATTTCATGTATTATCATAGTTTTCATAGCAATTGATTAAATAAATGTAGCATTCTAAGTCAAATTAAGTTATTTTGGCAATAAATCACTTTTTGACTTATTTTGTTGTGTACGAAATTCAATAATAATTTGTTTACTTTTGTTGACCTATAACACTATATTATTATGTATATTACTTGTTCAACAAGTATTGGATCATCATAATGCTTAATTTAATATATTTCTCATCATTTTAAGCTAAAAAAAAAAAGTAAAAAGTCACTTTTTGGCACTCTTCCCAAGGTGATCAGCCACTAAGTGATATTTTTGGAATTTTTGATGTTATTTTGTTTTTTGCTACTTAATTGTACTTAAATCCTTGATTTAGGAAATTCATATGTCAAAATTTGGGTTTTAAAACTTTTTGTTGTACTAAGGGCAAAATGGTCATTTTACCCTATTTATGAGGAGTTTTTATTTTTAATTCATTATTTCATGATATTTACTTCATTTAGAATGTTAGGAGACTCTCCAAGTGTTATGGTTTTGTTGCCTGAGTTTTGGACCTTTTTGGGATTTTCGGGCCGAACTTAGGATTTTCGATTTGAGTTAGGGTTTTGAACCTCATCCTTGCTCTATAGCCTTGTGGACTATCTGTCACTAATACTTAGGGTTTCGGCTAGGTCTTTACATGGATCGTTATCAATCGAATTATTACAACTAGGGTCTGTACCGGGTCGTTACAAACTACCCCCTTAAACAAATTTCACCCCGTAATTCATCGTATGGAAAGCTAAGGATGATTTACTAGCATTATGCCTTCCCATCTCCAAAATTGTGTCCTTATTTACTTGAGTTGTTCTTTATTGCGGGTGTGGATAAGATCGAGCCCATATGTTCAGCACTTAGAGTAAAGGTTGTCTTGTCCTACTGACATCTTAAACTGATTGCTACCAAAGCTTCAAGGATCATATCACATAACTAGCTAGCCCCAAAAAGTTTGTATCTCTGTCACGTTAGTTAGCCTCTTCCCATTAACTGTTTCTTTTACCTCTGTTGGGTCCATTTAAATTTCTTCTCTAGATATAACATGACCTAAAAACATCACCCGATCCAACTAAAACTCACACTTACCAAGGTTTACATATAACTTGTGCTTTTTCAGGACCTACATAGAATCTTCAAATGTTCCCTGTCTTCCACTTCATTTCGAGAATATAACCGAATATCGTTCATCAACACAATTACAAAATGGTCTAGAAAGCTTCTGAACACTCGATCCATCAGGTCCATAAATACAGCAGGTACATTTATTAACCCAAAAGGCATCACCACCAATTCACAATGCTCGTAACGAGTCCTAAAGGCAGTCTTGGGTATATCTGACTCCCGCACTTTTAATTTGTGATATCATGACCCCAGTCTATTATTGAGAACACGTTGGCTCCAAAACACAACTTACATCAAGTACGACTTCCACAAGTGATCATATGTCTCTAAACTAGCCCACCACCGAAACTGATTTCAAACATTCTCTACTTTTGTCTGGAAAGACTATCACTCTGCCAAAAATTAGATCATTGCCATATTCAAACGTACATCGAAGACTACTTCCCGATCGACTAACGACTATTAACTCGAAATCACATCACTACTTTGTGTTGGCTACTCTAGCCTTTCGACCATCAAGATTAATACCGCCACTTAAACCTAATGAGTCACTAAGGATAAGCATACCACACAGACTAAACACTTCCCAGGTATATGCTTACCCATATGAATCTAGTCACAACCTCGTCACATATTTCCTTCACGTACGTACCATCCATCCTACAATCCTTTAACTGAACAATATTAAGTCCTTCTTATAAAGTCTTTTATCATCATTATTCAATCCCTTCACACATTTTATTCCACACAATCGAACTAAGAACCACTTTTGCACTTTAATTATTTCATCTTACCCACATTTTACCAAGACACTCGATACTCTCAAGGCCATTTTCAAAAATCACACCCATGAATTCGTATAATCTTACTTACGCTTCCACTCTTCTCATCCAAACACTTTTTACTCCTACGTACTCACATTAAGTTGCTACACAACTCCACCAAAAACAATAGAATTATATCACCCTTCTACTTGTCGTACATAGAGTTCATACGTTCCCACAATAAAATTTCTTCTCTATACCAGCAACATCTACCCACCAATCTAAACAAACTTGCTCTAATAGGTCACATCACAAAAAGTTTTCAAAAGTAACTTCCTTGCGACTCACATCGATACCTTAACGAAAACCAAATACCACTCCATAAGAGTTACACAGTCTAGATGCTAAACGAATACAAACTGATACTTTAAGAACCTACCACGGAAACAGCTTGGTCTGTCTAAAATGTGCACTTCACCCCTCAAACAATCTTTAGCGTCAATGGGACTCACTGTTTCCACAAGCTCCTTGGCACCCAATCCTTGAATTGCTTAACTGAAGAGTTACTGGTCTTTGAGGTGATCTTGATAATCTTGATGACGAAGTCTAAAATCATATGCTTCCACCTTCTTGCTAGTCTTTCCAAAGGCTACTCCATTCCTCTTGGCCTTCACCGTATGTTCTTGACGTGCTAGAACATTGGGTTTAAATGTCTCTTCAATAACTGGATCGTTTTCTCAGGCGGTTGGTCATTCTAGGGTAAAAAGAGCATGATAAAAGATATGGTTGTGGTATATAACTAGTCATGTGATCCATTGTGACCTAGTGGTTAATTCTTCATTAGGCTTCAAACGTTCATTGTTATGATCAAGATTCTTCGTTCTTTGATAGTGATGGCAAAAATTTGGATTCTAACACTTCGGTGGGAAGGCCGACGTGAATATCGATGTATATAGACGTACCTCTTTTGCTAGCGTACTAAGGTTATCGTGAGTTTCGAGGCTGTTTCTCTTTTTTTTTCAAAATTTTTACTAAGGTTATCACTTTCATACTATTGGTATGAATCTTTTGCCTCTCAGTTTATCGGATGGGTGGGTCAGCTATAAACTAGTCTGGAGAAGTTTAAATTGTGTCATATGGTGGTGTCGCGAATCCTTTGGTGTGAAGCTGTCGTTTTTAACTTTAGATTTGCTAATGGCATAGTCTTATTTGTTGGGACCTTTAAAAAGATATAGTTAGTTGTTACTGACGATCGTAGTTACTCGTAGTTCTATGGGACAAAGTTTTGAAGGTCGATAGTCAAAAACATGCACGGGGTTAGGACATCATAGGGTGGAACCTAGGTAGTTCAAAGATAGGTTGGATTAGGGCAAGGGGTCAAGGCTAAGGCAATCATTGTTTACCCAAATTGAGAGGTCGATTGAGGCTCAGATGCATTTGGACATAAGAGTTAAACAACCAATAATGATTACAAAGGGGGTGTTCTCAGGACTAGTCTGTGCAACATCAGATCTTGACAAAAGATATATTTAAGTGATGGGTAGCCAAACTAGATATTTGTCCTGAAGTTACGTTGGCCTAACGTACTTCAATTCAAGCATCCCAGTCGACTCCCCAAGTTAGAAGTTCGAGAGTAAACAAAGATTTCACAAAATAACTCCACAAAGGTGCGGTATCAAGATCAAGAGAATTGTATGAGGGTAAATGACTTTACCAATATCGAACGTTCGAAACTGGTGTTATTAGGAGGGAGGACACACAAAGGGCTTCAATCGGTTATGAGAGTTGTCATAAAGTATTGAGAAAGGAACTCATAGGGATAGAGTTGTGGGGTTTTAAGGGTGGCTTTCGTAAAACTTAGGCTAGCCCGGGTGTTTCACCATCTAGGGGTTCGTTAGCTTCCTGGTGGTTCAGTTGTCTATCAGTCATCCTAGGAGATTGTTGAGATTTGGGGTTTGTATCAATTCTTAATTGTTTTTATGATTTGGGATCTTGTGGAACTTAATTTGGGATTTTGAGATAGCTTATGAAGAATTCAACAACAAACATTTGCATTTCATTCTAATCACATAACCGGTGTACAAGTCTTTAAAAGTTCATAGAACACATGTACAACATCCAACGAAGGAAAAGATACAACGCCCAACACACTAAAGCCTAGACGAACAGATGCGGATAAAAGTAGCGGATAACTGAGTCACGCTCCCACGTTGCCTCATAGATACCGTAGCAGCGCAACTACACTTTCACTTATGAAAAACCCTCTGGTCCCATGCGAGTTTTGTTGATTACGGCTATTGGTACCTCTAGGTATGTTTTTGGATTGTTAAAGTCTATTGTCTAATCGCGCGGGTTGATGATTCCTCTCTTATCTCTCGGTTTTTGTGTTTGCATCCACTTTGCATCCATCCTATCCACTAATAGCTCTTTGAATCCCAATGGTACCTTCAGACGATAGATGGTCTCGTCACATCTCTCCAACACTCTTAGTGGACCCATGTATCTCGAGAAAGACTTCAACTTTTTCCACTTCCACGTTCTTTCTGGAAAAACACTTACGTATACTCGTTCTCCAATACGATAGTCCTTGCGGTACTCTTGGCGGCTCCAGTAGATCACTATGTCCGTTGCTTAATCATCATCTATCTCCGGTGGCAGTACCTCTAATGGATTATAAAAGAATGCTATGGCTCACTCCTCATTCTCGTTATCATCATCCTCAGGTTACTCCTCATCCTCCACCTCAACATCAGCCTTGTTTCCTGCCTCATTTGGTTCTTTGTCTGCCCCTGCTTCCCCAGCCTCTTCTCCTTCATGAACTGGCCACTCATTCAGGAACATCCCTGCCAACGAAAATACATCTATCGGGTCTTTTTCTGCAACAGGTTCTTCCTCGTGGTTTGAGTCTTCTGGTTTAGGTGATGCCCATGGTTCTCCAGCCGACTCTGCGTCGGATGCCATCCTAAGATGAGAGACGATTAGGAAGAGAAGCTTAAGGTATGGACTTTATGTTTTTAGAATTATAAGTGATAATTTAATAATATAGACACTCTACAGAGCATCTACGCCACAGAACTCATAGTCTCCCATTACCCATGGCCTAGAGGTTCACTAAACCAGGGATCTGATACCAACTATGATGCCCCGTCCTCCGGGCACGTCGGGACATACATAAATATAAATAAAGGGATATTCTAGCCATTCATTCATATTTACATACGTTAGTTATTACACCATAAAAGAGTTCTAAGCCATTCAAAAGTACATAATTATTACAGTTTTACCAAGATATTTCAACAATTACACTAAGCACGAGAGAACTAAATATAAGCACAAAAGTAGAGGTCTCAACTTCTCAGAATGCATCAACAAAATCCACGTACTCTTGGGACTCACCTTGTTCTTCAAACACTTCTTCTCTCTCGAGGACAACTTTCTCCAAGAATTCCTCCTTACCTGTGGCATGAATGCCATGAGCCAAGGCCCAGAAGCAAAACACTCTAACCTTCTAACTAATCTCACGGCATAAAATTCACCACGACGCATATCGTATAACACCCAGTACAATTTATAGTCAAGGAGATAGACAAATTTATGACAGGACAGCAGATAAGTCAATAAACACGTGCATATGAAATGCAGATGCCCAACCCAATATACACGCAGATTATAACAGGGATTTCACGCCAGGAATCACCAGAGTAGACTTGATGAGACTTGATCTCTAAATCCATCATCGCGCCTCATTGCAAATAGTAAATGCATCGTCGGGCTTTATGCCAGAGCTGTTTTACTCAATGACAATGGCGTGGGGGCAGGCCAACCAATTACCAGCCACCCTTATTTGGGCCGACAATTCGCACCTTAAGATGCGTGATGCCTTTGCCGGTGTCAACCCAAAGTCTAAGAGAATTCAAGAGACATTCACATTATACAAAGTACCAAGATGAGTGATTTAGGACCACCATAATTGGGTTCTCTCTGAAATTACCCAAAGTCCAAGCTATCGAAAGTAGAATGCTAGCGACGAACCCATGGTGCCCAACAGTATCCACGATAAACCATTTCAAACACCGGGGACGCACCTAGGGTGTATAAACCAAATCTGTAACACCGAGGACACACCCAGGGTGTACAAGCCACTATCATTTTAAACACCGGGGACGAACCTAGGGTGTATAAATCAAAATATTTTCAAAAATGGCAACTAGGGGCACCCTAGACTTAGAATCAAGAACGACGATCTCAACACAGCCCATCCCAACAACAGTTTGCACAGATGGACTCCAACATGCCAGGATACAAATGACAATACTCATGATGTGTACCATTGATCCCAAGTGCAGCAATTTATAGTATGGCATTAGCATGACAAGATTCATGGTATAACGCGCAAAGCATAAGGTACAAGTATGTGAACCACAAGCTACAATTCTCAAGATATGATTCAACATGATAACATGAGTTCTAAATCATCATACATTCACTTAAAAACACTAATCAACTAATTCAAGCCAATAATCATATAGAACTCGGGTCTCACAATAAGGGTACTCAAATCACGCTTACAAACTTTTAAGGCCAAAAATTAAGTATTAAATTAAAAGAGCCGACAAGGTTTCGTGGTATCTAGACATGGAATCAAGCTATGATTTTTATACACCATTTAGATGAAAATATTTTCTACAACTATCATGTTTAATACCAAGGCCAAATCCTAAGGAAAATGGGTGAACAATTCATCTTAAGCAAAAACAGTTCAGCACTTTTCTCAAGATTTTACCAAAATTATGCTTCTGTTGGTCTCGATTGTGGGGTATCATTTCAAGTCCAAATGAGCCCACTGTTTAGTATGTTCTAGTTCAACAAGTCCCCTACAAGTGTCATGTTTAGAGCTAAGGGTAGTTCTTTGACACAACTTAGACTCTTTGGCCATTTTAGAAAATAGGTTTTGTCAGCCGCCAAAACTTAGCAGAGCCGGTTTTGGACAGAGGGTTTGAAATGATTTTGGGGTGTCATACCGAGGCTTTAAGGTCTTCTATTTGGGCTTCAAGTACTTCAATATGTTATCTACAATATTCATGTAGACCACTTTTGGAATAGGTCACTAAAAATAGGGGTTTTGAGCAATATAAAATATGTAACAGAATGTTTCTTTGGGGGTTGAAACTCAACAAGGACTTTCAAAGGAATTTTGACCTATCTAGACTCAATATTTTGTCCTCATTTTTTGTGGGTATATATATATATATATGTTATCTACAACTTTCATGTTTTGACCAAAGTTTGGATCTCAGTTTAAAGTAGGGTTTCCAAGTCGGTAGTGTTGACTGGTCGAAAAATGACACACTTTGGTAAACTTGCAATATCTTACGTTTTGGTTATGAAAATGAGTTGAAACCAACTTTGGATGCAAGATAACACAAAAAGATAAATCTGAACATAAAGAACATGCTTAGATCAATTTTCTACATTGAGTTATGGCGTTTCAAATCTCAGGGTAAAAACATCAAAGTTCTCTAAAATTAAGCCTCTTAGGGTTTAAGTCTTCTACTTATGCCATTTCAATTTTTTGCTCAATTTCTTTTCATTCTTGTATTTTAGAATTTAATATCAAGGCTCCAGCACACTTATAGGTCATCAAACTCAAAGATAACAACATACAACAACATGTCATATCACCTATAAACATAACAGCCCCTATTTTGTTACTACGACGCCTTTTAGATTTGATTTTGGTTCTTGATTTTTAAAGTGTTTAAAGAGATGAGTTGAGGGGTATTTTGACGGATATTAGATATAAGATTTATAGGTTTTACTTACTTGTTTTGAGGGCTCAAGGAATGGTGTTATGGAAGGACTTACCTTTAAAACAAAACACCTCTTAATTCTTAGCTCCCTTCTTCCTTCTTTCTCAATCTTTTTCTCCCTCAAACTTATAGAACACTCAACCAAGTCTTTCTCTCTCTATATTCACGAAAATATGAAGGGGAGGGAGTGGTGTTTGGCTTGGTTTATATAGGCAAAGGCTAGGAAACATGGAGAGAACACAAATTTAATTAAGGGTACTTTCTTCTCCATTTTCTCTTCCACTTCACTTGGGTTGAGTTTATATGAGTTGACATGGTGATGGTTTTGAGGGAAAACATCAGATTTGGGGAAGCTAAATACATCTAGGGGGCTGTTTGGGGGACAAAAACGTGACCCCACATCAATCAAGGGATTTTGCATTGTTTACGTGCCCTTTTGTGCAAGAAACCGCATTAAAAGTTAATTTGATGTTTCTTTTTGGTGTCTTTTCCTACTGAGACCTATTATTTTTGTATATTTATGTGAAATATAGTATTTTCATGTATTATCATAATTTTCATAGCAACTGATTAAATAGATGTAGTCTTTTAAGTCAAATTAAGCTATTTTAGCAATATATAATTTTTTAACTTATTTTGTCGTGTATGAATTTTAATAATGATTTGTTTGCTTTTGTTGACCTTTAACACTATATTATTATGTATATTACTTGTTCAACAAGTATTGGATTATCATAATATTTAATTTAATACATTTCTCATCATTTTAAGCTAAAAAGAAAGTAAAAAGTCACTTTTTGGCACTCTTCCCAAGGTGGTCGGCCACTAAGGGGTATTTTTGGTATTTTTTATGTTATTTTATCGTTTTCTACTTAATTGTACTTAAATCTTTGATTTAGGGTATCCATATGTTAAAATTTGAATTTTAAGACTTTTTACTGTACTAAGGGCAAAACGGTCATTTTACCCTATTTATGAGGATTTTTTATTTTTAATTCATTATTTCATAATACTTACTTCATTTAGAATGTTAGGAGACTCTCTGGGTGTTATGATTTTGCTGCTTATGTTTTGGACCTTTTTGGGATTTTCGGGCCGAACTTAGGCTTTTCGATTCGAATTAGGGTTTTGAACCACGTCCGTGGTCTATAGCCTTGTGAACTATCTATCACTAATACTTAAGGTTTGAGCTTGATCCTTACTTGAGTCATTATCAACTGGATTGTTACAACTAGGGTCTGTACTGGTTCGTTACATGAGGTGTTACATGATTTTCAACATTCACATCTTACAGTGCATCCAGGAGGCACGAAGATGTATCACAATTTGCGCCGTCAGTTCTAGTGGACGAGAATGAAGAGGGACGTGATTCAGTTTATTTCACGGTGCCTTACCTGTCAGCAGGTAAAAGCGAAACACCAGAGACCTGTAGGATTGTTACAGCCGTTACCGATATCTGAGTGGAAGTGGGAGAACGTCACGATGGATTTTGCATTAGGACTTCCTCAATCGGCAAAGGGACACGATGTTGTTTGGGTTGTGGTTGATAGATTAATGATGTCTGGACATTTTTTCTCCATTTGTGTGAAGGATTCAGTGGATAGGTTGGGTAAGTTGTATGTCCGTGAGATAGTTCGACTACATGGCGTACCTGTGACTATTGTTTCCGATTGAGACCAGCACTTTACATCACGCTTTTGGAAAAGACTTCAGGTAGCTCTAGGGACAAGCTTGACCTTCAGCATAGCTTTTCACCCTCAGGTCGATGGTCAGTCTGAGATGACCATTCAGATTTTAGAGGACATGTTCAGGGCTTATATATTAAACTTTTGGGATTCTTGGAAAGATCATCTACCATTGGAAGAATTTGCATACAACAACAGTTATTAGTCCAGTATTGGGATGGCACCGTATTAGGCTTTGTGTGGTAGGCCATGTAGGTCACCTGTGTGTTGGACAGATGTGGGAGAGACCACAGTTCTAGGACCTAACTTGGTATACGAGACGACCGAGAAGATTGCCGTGATTCTCTAGATTCGTTAGAAGAGTTATGCAGATAAGAGGAGGAGACCGTTGGAGTTTGCAGTGGGGGACCATGTGTTTCGAAAGATCTCGCCATGTAGAGGCATGATGAGGTTTGGCCATAGCGGGAAGCTATCACCGCATTTTATTATACCATTTGAGATCCTAGAAAATATTAGGGAGGTAGCTTACCGTTTGGCCTTACCACCTCAGTTGGCGTCTGTGCACAACATTTTTCACATTTTCATACTTAGGAAATATGAGCCAGACCCTTCACTTATTCTGGATTGGGCTAAGTTGCATATTGATGAGAATGCCACATACGAGGAGCGACTGGTGAAGATCTTAGACACGAAAGAACAAGTTCTGAGAGGGCGGACCATTGTGTATGTCAAGGTCCTATAGCTTCATCACGGTGTTGAGGAAGCAACGTGGGTGCTGGAGTCCGGGGTTCGGGCTAAATATTCGAAGTTGTTTGCTTCTTGACCTTTCTTAACCTTGTTGTGAATTTCGAGGGTGAAATTCTTTAAGGAGAGAGAGTTGTGAGACCCGATTTTTTTTTATTATTTTGATTTTGCGATAACTATATGTTGGCATGTTCTTTTCGATACATGTATCTCCCTGATGTATGATCTATGCTTCATTTTTGTAGAACCGCATGCTATATGTGTTTTACGTTTGTTCGAGGTTTTGAAAGACTGAGATGCAATTTTTTTGTTTGTTGGCTAAACAGTGAGGATTCAGTCGACTGAGGGGGTGATTCTAGTCGACTGAATGCCCACTATTACAGTTCAGTCGACTGAGGTTGCGAACTCAGTCGGCTGACTTGGGGCGGTTGGTGTTTTTACCTTTTCTAATAGCATTTCAGTCTTCTAGATGGCTGGGTTCAGTCGAATGAATCCCTGTACGGGGCTGAGACTATAAATATCTCACTTGGGTTAGATATTTTCAAAAATCTTTCTTCCTAGCTAAGTTTCCTTTTCTCTCTCCCTTCTCTCTAGACTTTTAGGTGGCCCGAGCTTAGTTTTCGATGATCTATTAGTGCATCCTTGCTATCCACATTGTGGTCTTCGCTTTCATCGGAACAGAATCTCCTTTCAGCAAAATTCGTTCTTGCACATGGATCAAGGCGTCGAGTTTTTGACTCACCGAGGTAGGATATTAGACTATGTTGTCTTTAAAGGGTGTTGTGTGCAGTTATGTGCTTTTTCACCGAGTGATTATGCTTTAAATATCATGTTTTATATTTAAACCTTATTTTATTCAAGTAAAAAGCATGTTTTACGCTTTTCTTGGTTTATTACATGATATTTGAACTGGTGGATGTCGGTAGTTTTCAAATTGAGGTTTGAAAATGAGGTGTTTTATGTAAAATCTGGAAAATCGTATTTCTAGAGGTTTGAAGCTAACCCTTGGGGTTGACCTTGGAATTTTAAATGTGTAATCGTAATGTGAGATCATATCTATGGTTATGGAAATGATATGATGTTATGTATGAGGATATTTAGTACCTGGCTATGTGGGTACTTTTATCTGTAGAATCAAACAAAAAATTGCAAAATTGGGGCATGTAAATGTTCTGCGGTGAAAGACCACTAAAAATTACATAATTAGGGTATGTAAATGTCCTGCGGTGAAAGACCGCGAAGAATTGCATAACAGGGGCAAGTGTTTGTCCTGTGGTGAAAGACCGCAAAGAACAGATTGATTGGGTTAGTATTGTCCCACGGTGAAAGACTGTAAAGAAATACAGCATGCATATAACCTTGTCGTATATGCTTATTTTGTTGTTGGGCATTGTTAGATATCCTAAGGATTGGGAGAAATAAAATTGTTTCTGTGTGTTATGTAATTGCATATCCTACTTTACTGCATCATAGTCTGTTTTTATTGGGTTTCGGCTCACGGTGTGAGATTTGTCAATTCTTTATTAAGTAATGATGTTAATGATCTCGAGGAGTAGATCTAGTGGTGCCCGTGGTGGCGGTGATGGAAGACTTTCTTTAGTTTTCTTCCTTTTGTATGCCTGTTTCTGAATGCATGTTTTATACGCCGCAAGACGATATATTATATGCATGTTGGAATTGAATGTCTTCTGTTTATGAGAGATAAATTTAGGGTTCTCTTTTCCTTTTAATTTCAAAGGTTATTTTTGAATGTTAAAAATCCTATTTTTTTATTTTATAAAATCTGGTGTTTTGTGGATTTTTCATGTGACCCTGAGTTTTGGGGCGTGACCCTGAGTTTTGGGGCGTGACACTCTACATAATGACCTCGACTTCAAAGGATAATTGATAGAACTCCTTTTTTATAAAATCCGATTGTTAATAAGAACCTCCTTTGAAGAAAAACTCTTGGATTTAATTTGTTTTAGAAGAAATCCCTTTTCAAACTTCAAAAAAATTGTTCCAAGTATAATTCTAAAAATTTTCGGTAGAGTTTTCTCTGTTATTCGGACTATCCCAAATTATTTATCATCCTATCAATCTCAAATATAGTTTATACTCAGGCACGCCTGGATTTCAACTCTCAAGGACAACCACAACTATTAACTAACCATTCATTCTCAATCTCATAACAATTATACCAATTCTCAAAATAATTTTAACCATACAAGCTTAAACTATGCATGACTGTCATTCAATGTGCATAATAGATACATTTATCCAAAACACTTTCATCGTACTTTATATTTCCTTCATACTAGAAGATTAATAAAATTATAAATACAAGACAAGCATTTCTTTCTCCTGCTTCCAATGACATTATACCCCAATTCTTTCCTAGATCTTCAATCCGGAAAAAAAATTGTTAAACAACATACATGAGTAAAAGCTCGTAGGATAAAGACTAAGGAAAGTGCAATGCATGACTTGTGAGATGTGGATGAAGAGGAAATAATGCAACAATCTTCAATCATTTCTTTCTTTTCTCGTTTCTTAACTCACACATCATTCGATATAAACCTTAAAGATAGTGTTGAATTGTCTTGATTTCTTAACTTCTAAGTCTCTAATTCATTGTCTTAACTCATCTTTTAATTATTCCCATCTTTCCTTCTTATTAAACTCTTTGATCTTTCTTATTCTATCACTTAAACTTTCATTTCGTCCCTTTCTCATCTTTTCTTCACATTACTGACATGTTCCCTTTTCTCTTTCTTTAATTCTTGCTTTCAATTTGTACTTTCTCCTTAACCATTTACTGAACCCAAATTCATCTTTATCCATTATAGAATCATTAACTGTCTTTCACATTTATCCGTTCTTACCCACATTTCCATTTCATTTCTTTAATCAAAAAACTGAACCCAATTTCTTCATTCTTTAATTACTTAATCTTTACCCTTTCTTATTAAATCGTTAGACTTTTTGTTTCAATCCATCTTTCATAATTCATTTACATTTTCTCTCTTCTTTTTTTTTTTGATTTCCAAAAACTCCGTTAATTTAATATTGAGCTGAAGCCACGATAGTCTCAGTTGTGAATCCAAATCACTACCACGACAATCTCAGCCATGTAGTCACCACCATCGGTTCATTATTAAATTAACCATTCATTCCATTAATTCAATATTAAACTGAAGCCACGATAGTCTCAACCGTGAATCCAAATCACTACCACGACAATCTCAGCCATGTAGTCACAACCGCGACAATCTTAGCCGCATCCGTTTTACGGGGGCTAACCCAAGGGCAAAGGTACCCCAGCTTGTGCAAGTTTTTGTTCTTTCACCGAGGAGCTAGTCAAGCCCTACCACCGTGACCACCGGCGCCGAATCCCCCCACATCATCGCCGTTAACTTCGTCCCAGCTACCCCCAACTAACGCCGCCGACGTTGTCCTCCCTCGTTCTCCTTGTTTTTGGATTTTTTTTCTTCTTCTACCATGGAAGAAACTCCGAACTCAACTTCTCCTCACAAAATTGATCAAGTTAGCCACGAAATTGAATGACGCCGACTTGAATCAAAGATACAAGCAGCAAGAGCAATTCGTGGAACCAATTAAATGCCGAATTGGAAGGAGGCAGAAACCTAGGGTTTTTGTACATGGCAAAATCTGAAATTTTAGGGCCCCGACGGGTAGAATTTAGACTAATTGTGGTGATTTTCTATGGTTTGTAATGCCCCGATATCTTAACCATAAAAACCCCAACGGTTCGCAAGAGAAAACCTGAAAAGAGAAATATTTTACCCAAAGAAACCATGATTTGAAGTAAAAAGTTACTCAAAAGAATTTTGAAAACTTTAAGTAAATACCCCTTGGAAAATAGGTTTTAAAACCAAAGGCACAAAAATCACCCCAACAAGCCAGACCGCTCGATCGGTCAAATAACCGCTTGAGTGGTCTCTCTGTAGTTGTAGCATTTTTTCCCACAAACAGAGAAGCTGAGAGATTCACAAGACCGCACAAGCGATCCGTCGAGCGGTCCAGCTTTGGACAGTATCCTCGACTTTATTCTCAAAATGTGACTTCTCATATCAAGATAATTGTAAAAGTAACCTTTCATGCTATCCATACAATGATTTAGGAATAAATGAGTATGCGAAACATCTTAAAACACTTCCCAAACCATAAGAAACTGACATCTACTCTTTGAAAAATATACAAACCAACCCAAATGTGCTCCCATACATACAAAGAATGTACTCTTGGCCTTAAGGCCTTACAAACAAACTACTATCGAACTAAAATACAAAAAATAAAACTCTTTATCGTAACAACCTAAAACAAGTTCCAAGAATCTTCAAAGGTGATGACCTAACGAGGTCTCAATGCACACTCCTCCAGGAGATAACTCGATCCTCATGATCACTTGAAATGTTGTTAGACAACATGAGCCGAGGCTCGTAGAAAAAATGGCTAACATTGAATGAATATGCATGACATGCGATGGTAATTATGCGACATGCAACACATAAAGTTATCAAATATCACTTCCATTATCTTACAAAACCCGTCACATAACCAATTTTTCTTACAAAATTCATTATTAAGCCTTCTCTCATTTCAACTTCAATACATCAATTTCAAATTCTTAATAAACTGCCCACGCGCACACGCACGCGCACACACACACCGTACGTTTTCCAATTGTTTCCAAATCCAAATCGAGTTTACCTTTCTAGCAAATCTTTATTTCCATAACCATTATTAAGGTTTTTCAATTTGACAACTCATGCATATATATATATAT
>JAULJZ010198313.1:0-20005 GCA_032270985.1 Heliamphora pulchella
AGATTCAATTTCTATTCACATTAGGCGTAATATTAGTCGTAATCTTTGTTTCAGTTCGTACTTCATTCAATATAAAGTCATTTCAAATTCAGTTCCAGTTTTCTATTCATTCGTCCTACAAGTTTTATTTAATTTAATTTTAAAAAGACACTTAAAAATTGTTGAAATCCTCTTTATTGAAGCAAAGAATCAAACTGGTAGCTTTTGCTTCAAACTATGCACAATTATTTTGGTTTAAAGTCAATTTTGCACAATTTCAAATATAATTACATATTCGTCCTGGTACGCCCGCGCTACATCATTAAGTCCCGAACATAATTCAGCGTGAAGGACAACAATATGATAATTCTAGCAATATTACATAATTTTTTTGATAAATAAATAATTATAACTTAGACAATATAAATTACTAGTATAAATATATCGTATATGTATATCACTCCACATGTAATATGTATATAATATCCGCATCAACATCTCTGTATATAATATTAGTATCAGCATCTGCCCCATGGCATATAAAAAGCTTATAGATCATATTCCTAAACTCGCCATCGATTTAAAGCAAAATGAATCAGCCAAAAAATAGAAGATTTAAAGAAAAATAACGAATCTAGATAATAATATTTTGAAAAGGAAAATGTCAATCACAATCATTGAGCAATAAATAATGGATATATAATATTAAGATATTTCTACAAAATATATTAATATTTATAAAAAAATAAACTCTATTCTAAAAATGTATTAATATTAAAAAAATTTATCTGTATTAACATATATAAAAATAATAACTTCTACTTTCAAAATGTATTGATATTAAAAAGTTATCGTTGGCACGATCCTTTTAAGAATTTGCTAGGTGGGAATAGTCATCATACAGTTGAATAATTAAAACATTTATATGAATTTTTGGATTCTCCATTAAAATTTCTGATAGTTATTGTTCAAATTTAAGATATTCAGCTGGAAGCATTTAATGTGGCGAATTCTAAACAGCATCCTCATCTCGCTCGGTATCTCAGTTTAGATTTGAACTTTTTGCCCCTTTAAATTGAAATAACAAAAAGTTAGTTTAATAAAATCTTTAAGAGGCTTAAAGACTAAAAGTTTACTTGGCTTAAAATGTCTTTAAGCCAAAAAAAAAAAAACTCATTTAAAAGATACATTTACCAAAAGACCAGTTATCAATCCAAATAAGTGCTTTGGCTTAAAAGAGCACCTAAAAAACCCCTAATTATCAATCAAGGCCTAAAATGTATGGTAAACTCAGACAATTTAAACTAATGAAAGAGTGAACATTTTTTAACAACCTTGCCATATAGTACTCGGTTTGAACCAATCTCATAAATAATAATCACCTTCATTGAATATAGAATAGAAACAATTAAATTGGCTACCAGAACCCACGTGACCTTACTAAGAAAAAACAATTTGACTTCTAAAATTACGAGGTACTTTGTACAACATTGTCTTCCATGGGCTAACATTGTTTTCCTTTCCTTGCCTTGTCTTAACATGGAGAGCTCTTTTTTTTTCAAGTTTGGGATATCCTAGTAATGTTTTGGCCAGACTAATCCCACCAACTCCACAATGCACCCCCTCCACAAGCACACTATCCCACCAACTCCACAATGCATCCCCTCCACAAGCACACTGTGGTATAAAGAGATATTGCTCATTCTTGAACCTAAGATCTCCGAATTTGCGTCACGTCCCAAGTCCATCTGAGCTACCCCGTGGGGGTAACATGGAGAGCTTTAAAGTTTAAATGGCACAAAACCTATGAAAAGCAGCTCCATTACGCAGACAAAGAAAACAAGTTTAGGGCAAAAAGTATCAGTTAAGTTTGGGTTGACACATAATTATCTTCCTCATTTGATGCTTGCTTTGGGAATAGAAGATGTGCACGGCCCGCCCGATGTCATGAAAGGAATTCCCTTGAAAGTAGCAACACCCTTGTCGTCGGTGAAAAGATGCTGCAACCATGGGCAAAAAAACCAGGGTTTATACATGAAAATTGAGACAAATTAGAAACTTAGATATCGCTATTTCAAAGCAAGATTTTGTGTAAATCGTCATTAGTTAGGTAGTCGAGATTTTAGGCCTACGGTTCCCTCAATGAAAAGATGAAATTGATTACATATTCTTGGAAAATATTACTACTGGCTTATGAAAGATGAGAAAAAGCCACCTGCAATTTTTCTACTTAATAAATTGTTGCAATGGGCTGAAAGCATGAGAGTATTCACAGTTGAAGTAAATGCCTACAAATTATTTGAGAATAAAATCCACAGATCAGGAACAAGTTAGTTCGTACCGGTGTAATCTTCTCTAACTGTTTCTTTTTTGGGTTTAAAATATCTTCTGGCTTTCCCTCGTGCCTGGAAGGAAACATTTATCGGGCATTAATAACCTAAATCCTAATTGCAAAACATATTTATATAGAAGAAAATATTAATCCTCCATGGTAAAAATATATATAAGAGGAGCAGTTCCAAAACATAAAGGTATAGTCATACAAATTATTCTAACATCAAATACAAATTCCATCTTTGTTCATTACGGTCCTTTGTCCATGGGACAGAACCACCTCCCTCCATCCAACACTCTTGTCAGTTTGTCCAAGTTTCCTTTTTCTCATTACAGCTGCAGCTTTATTACAGACCAATAAATTGGAGACATCCAATGCCATTAGCTACTGCCAAGAAGTAGCATAACCAAACTGATGCCATAATTGTGAAATTTAACTAAGTTCCTAATTGGTAACTAGCTTAATTTCATTGTTTTATTTTATTTATTTTATTTTTGCTTTTTTAGACAAGAAATTTTTTTAAAGATAAAATAAGTTGTTTGATAAATTAGCTTTTATGCTAGCAGCTTAGCACTTTTTAAAATTGGTTAATTAAGTAAAAAGTTAACTTTTTTACTTTTTGTTCAAATTGGACAATATTGTCCTTATACATAGTTCAGTATAACGAATATAGTAGGTACTGATAATAAATAAGTAATCAGCTAGGGTATTATTGTCTTTTTGAATGAGGTGGAAGTCTAAATAGATTGTCCTAAGGATTGGTATTTTGCTTTGACTTTTTTTCATTTTAGCTTTTTTGTTCTCTTTGCTAAACTAGTAATGCACGACCACTTTTCAATTAACCACACTGAACGAGAAACTTGACAAAGTGACCCATTAAGGTATTCAGAATTTAATGGATATCCTTGTAAATTTATTCTTTACAGATGGTTCCCAAGAAAAGATACTCTAAACCAGTGCGTGCCACTCATTCTGCCTATTCTACTTCTTCATGCGATCAATTCGACCAATGTGAACAACCACAACGTTAGATAATATGCTAAATGTAAAAGGCAAGTAGTTCATGAGTACCTATCAAGTTGACCACCTATTTGGCCCATTGTAGGAGAGACTTTTAGAACATACCCGAAAAATGAAACACATTCACCAACTTTGGCACCTTCTGGAGGGATGATCGGCTCGACAATGGTATGATCTTCACTAGAAGCACATAACACCTGAAGAAAAATTACCACCACAAAAACACGTGCACAATTCAACCAACTCTCTGAAGAGCAGACAGCTTACAGCATCACTACATATAAACAGTATCACATAGTTAACAATATTTTATATTTAGCGAGGAAGTTCAACTAAGTTCCCAGTCCCTGGGCAACCGAAAGATGTTTACAAAGATCTACTAAAGAAGCATTTGACTTGGTAAAATTCAAGAATTCATCGTGCCCCAGCAAAATTCATGAGCTAATTATAAGTTGTTTTAATTGAAGAGAGCACAACAACAACAAAAAATAAGGCAATTTGAATTTGTTGATATCAGATAATATAAATAACTACATTACAAATTTACAATGTATGTAAGAACCAAAAAGCAATCAGAAACCACACAACAGTATGTGGAACATATTTGAACATATCTGAAGCAATGAACTACGTGGCTATTCATAAGCATACATCTTTATGTGTTCCTGCATATACAATGAAGGGAAGCATGACAAGACATGGTTAGTAGATCAAGCACTAAACATGCATTTTGAGCATATCGATTTTGTCTAGCAGAGAATTTGTGCGCTAGAGACAATATTGGTTGATGAAACTCTTACTCTAAGAACCAAAATTCATGAAAAGAAGGGAAAGGCAGAGAATGAGAAAATTGTGTATGTTAATTAGTATTTAACCTAGTAGGAATTTGTATGATTGGTTCAGCTGTAATCTTATCATATTCCTAACTTCTAAAGGGAAGTGCTAAATTTGAGGCCAAAAAAAAATTGTTCCAGTTAAAGCTAAATAAAACACATGCCGCTATTACACACATCATAAATCGAAAAGTTAAGCATATATTAAGATACAATGATTGAAAAATCCAAAAGGGATACAAGAAATAAAAATACCAATCCTTCCGACATCACATCTCTTAGCTTTCCGGGTTTTACATTAGTGATTAGCACCACATGGCGGTTCTGCAATGCAAATGCAAGCGGCATAAAGAACCATCAGAGAGTAATGACCAGAATAGGAGTATAGTTACACAAAGAAATCTCACAAGGCTCTGCAATTCTCAAACTTAATAAAGAAAATCCACCAAAAAATTGAAAAAATGTGTTCCACAAGCTCGGGCATTATTCACACCGTTAACTCGTCTGGAGTGCAATACTTTGCAAGACCACTGACCACCTGCCGCAATTTAGCGTCTCCAGTGTCTATCTCCTCAACCAGCAAGCTGCCCATTCAATTAAAAGAAACAAAAGAATATGATCAACTTGGTCAATGCAACAAACTTTTGTGAACAAATGCCACATCCAACAGCCAAATTCTGATGGCAGGAAACCTAGATTCTTGTTTATTAGGGAAAAATGAATAAGGAAAGGAAGAAAAAGGAAAGAAAACAAAAATCTTGTGTGACAAAGAATAAATTCCTATACCTGTCAGCTGACGGATGCTTCCATGCTTTGCGAATGAGGCCAACCTGTATTTTCAGCAAGCAAACACTAATGTCTTTATCTTTCTCATCAGCCACTTTCTCAGGCAGTTTCTTCTTCTCTATTGTACCTTGAATGTCTCCAATCACCTTTTCCTAGATGTTTTCAAGGACCAAGGCAGTAATGTCAATATGCGGTAGTTACTATAAACTGAAATATAATGAATGCACGGTGATCACTTGAGCTACAAAAATGTGAACCACAATCTCGAACTCCGAACCTAACAGCACAAAAGTATTTGACTTACTTAAATGACCCATTGAATGCCTACAGTCTCGCTGTACATACTGAAAGTTCTCAGTGAATGATGCAATCCAAAAACTCCCAAATATCAGAGCCGACTCCACCTTATAGGATGTGGGGTCAATTGAACCCATCAAAAAAAATTATTAATATTATTATAGTATTTTTTTTAATTGAGGTATAATTGACCCCATTAGAAAAATATAGTTGACCCCATAATAATATAAAAATACTAAAAATTATCACAAAAACATCGCACCAGTTTATTTTTCTCAGTATTTATATTTCAAACACGGGTGATAATATGATATATTCCTAGTTCCTAAAGACCATGACCGAAAGTTTCACGAACTATAAATTTATGCCTTATTGGCAAGCTGACTTTAAGTCATGATTTTTTGTTTAAAGTCGCTTTAAGCTAAATAAGCAAAAAGTTCGTTTAGTGAACCAAATGGGTGACTTTAAGCCAAAAAATTGTAGCCAAAAAGCTTGGCTTATAGTGTCTTTAAACCAAAAGATTTTTTAGTCAAAGAAAAGTTTTAGTTTTTTAAAATTAATTTTTACATAATTTTATATTCAATATAAATCTTGTTTAATAGATTTTGACGAGTAGATTTTAATTTTTTTTATAAAAAACAGACATGTATTATAAAAGTTATGCTATTTTGAAAAAATATATAAAATTATTTTATGTAAAAAAGAAGAAATGCTAAAAGGCTAAAAGCTTTTGGGTTCCCGAACGAGACTTTTTGGCTTTTTTATTTTAAGCCAAAAAGCAAAAATCCGGGCTTTAAGCCCTTTGTCAAATGAAGCCTTAATTATATTTATCACAACCATTGAGCTATTCTACACAATTATAGATATGTAACTTCAAGAGTTTAAAAATCATTTTACAGAGTTGAATACAAAGTTACTTATTTATATAGTCTGATTCAATAATTACTTTGACGCATATATTAAAAATAATATTTTTGATATTATTAATAACTAAATTATTACATACCGATCTTAAAATATAAAATCTCGTCGAATACAATTGTAAGAGTTTGTTTATATTTTTTTGTCAAAACAACAGTATAATTATATCTAAACGATATTTTACTTATTAATTGAAACATTTAATTTAGTTTGTGTCATATTGATTATAGATGATTAATTATTGTTTACTGTAAAAATTATTATCTTGTAATTTCTAAATGACCCCCATCAACAGAAATTCTTAGAGTCGCCACTGCCAAATATAAACTTATATTCTCTGAAATTATTAATTAAGTACACAAGTGGAAAAGTTTACAGTTTCTTAATTTAATTTTTCTTTCAAAGGAGAAAAAAAATAAGTGCTTGTATTCTCAGTCTGTGGAGTACCACGATGATCCCACATTACCATAGAAAATAGTCTTATCTCTCTCCAGAAAGCAGGCATAGCAAAATAATGGAGACTACATACTCTTGAAAGGCTCGAAATTTGGAAATCTAAAAGTATAGCAAAATAATGGAAACTACATACACTTGGAAGACTTGGAATTTGTTAGATCTAGGATATTGCTGGGAACATCCCTTATTACTTTAATAAACTTTTCTGTAAGCAACTATTTTATTATCCTGTCATGATTTATGGACCAAAAGATAGGTTCGCCCAAAAAATGGGGAGAGGAACAAAGAATAATCAGCATTTTAATCAGAAACACTAAGAAAGAAAAATGCACTAGAAGTTCGAGTTGCTAAAGGACAATACCACATCAGCAGTTTTTTTTGAATTTGAGCCTTTTTCTACACTAATTGTGTCTTTCATGCCTTGCGCATTCTTCTTCGCATTTGAATCCACTTCCACCTTATCAATGATTTTCGGAGCCTGCATATATTGAATGCATTATAGCGTGGCTGAATAAAGACAAATACATGAGAAATAGGAATTAAGAATTGAAGATCAGAAGTTCTCTAGAAGACTAGAAGGTCATTAAGCTAAGCATGCTTGGCATGAAAAGATGTAACTGTTCATATTTGACATGTAGCACTTGTTTTGGTATACCACAGCATGGTTACAGTTATCTAATTATTATTATTATTACTATTACTACTACTTTATTTATATATTGATATTTCAGGTGCCTCTAGCTCATCCCAACCCAATTAGGCCCGAATTACCCCACAGGGAAAACCTTCAGTGGTCCCAAGAAAACTCGCACTACTCTAGTGACCCCTTGAACACAAAGCCAAGGGCTTCTACCAGTTGAGTTATGTACCAGCAACTAAATAGCACAAGACTACATTCAAATAATGCATTTCATTTTCAATACAAGCCACCCTTGCATGCAATGCTTCATTAGAAAAGCAATTAAAAAATGTCACAGAGACATTAGGTATGATATTATCAAAGTGTACATTAGAGTAATAAGCAAGACTTAAATTAACAAAGTAGAGCAAATATTATAGATCCGGCCCAACTACTAACAAAAATGATGGTAATATAAAGATTGCTCACTGGAGGCTCAAATTTGTCCTTCTCAACCAATATTTGTTCAAATGTTTCCCCAAAGTCCTCCTTATTCTGCACAAAAAATTACGAGAGTTTAATACTACAACATCATTCAAGGAAATTAAATAAATTTGTAGAGCAGAAAAATATCTGCAACCTTTACAATTTTTTGTAGTTATAAAAACTTGCCTTTTTCAATAAGTAATAACCAAACTAATTAACAAGTGAGCGGGATTTCACTATAACCAAACTAATTAACAAGTGAGCGGGATTTCTAGTGACATCCCCCTCCCCCCCCCCCTTCGCCCGCGCGGGAGCATCAGGAACACTGCTCCACTTTACAAGTCTGAAATCTGAATAACTAGTTCGTGCTAGTTCATTCAAGAGGCATCTACCTCAAAACTTGGCTTAAAATTTGAACCGAGTTCAAACCACTTGTTAAAACATGCAGCATCAGGATGAATAACTAATTCGTGCTGGTTCATTCAAGAGGCATCTACCTCAAAATTTGGCTTAAAATTTGAACCGAGTTCAAACCACTTGTTAAAACATGCAGCATCAGGATGAAGACCGTTCAGTAATGACAAAATGTAGGAAACACGTGTAGAGTTTTCAGACGTTGGTGTTGGTATTATACATTAGCGCATCCTTTTTACTGACAACAATACAATTAACTAGAAACTAGCTTTTTAACCGTGCATAGTTTGAATTTTATTTTTGGATACGTGTAATTTTAAATAGTGATTTATGTTTGTAAAATATTTTAAAATTTTATGTAGCACACTATTGTTGTGAAAATCATGTTTATGCAATATGTGGCGAGTATTATTTGTTTATTGAGATTTTTGAAAATTTGATATAATGCGAATGATTACGCTAAATCTCAAATTCAATAACTTGTTAAAAAAATATAAAGATTTATTCAGCATGCATTCTAAAAATTATATGTAATAATTTTTTGATTTGAAAAGGGAAAAAAACTAACATACGGTCATTTTATTTTTATTTTTTGACCTAATTTCGATGAAATTCTAGACTTTATAGTTTTTAGTAAAAAAAAATTATAAAACAAAGAAAGATTTTAGTGGAACGGCTCGTTTGATAACCCGAACTGGATTGGATTGAATTAGTAGTAAGGGGGAATTGGTAATGAAGTGGGATTAGTAATGAGATGGGATTAATTTTTTTGTATTTGAATTGAATGAGATTAAATAACGAACTAGATAATGATTTACCATTGTATTAAGTTAATTTATTTTAAAATTAACTTAAATAAATTAATAAGTTAAATTTTATATTATTTATTTTAATATTTTAACATTTCTTATTATTTTTTAAAATTTTAAAATTTACTCCTTAATCCAATCCTTCTTAATCCCACACCTCCCCCCCTCACTAATTATTCTCCATTTGGCGGATTAATAGTCCGGATTAGTTCGCCCGAACTATTAGTCCGAAGGCTTAATAAACACGGTACTGGACTATACTCCGGACTAATAGTCCAGGCGGACTAATAGTCCGGACAGACTATTAGTCCAGACTATTAGTCCGCCAAAACAAACATGGCCGAAGAGTAAAAGTCAAGGGGGAAAATGTGGAAAACAAAAAGGTTCTTGAGGAAAATGAAGAGTTAACAACTACTATTGTCAATATGGAAAAGAAAACAAAAGTGTTAAGATACAATGCAAACGAAAAGTTCTACATTAGTTTAAAAAAAAGATATATACTTCATGAATCCCAAAAAATATAATAATTGTTTGTTATTGAAGGAGAAAAAAAATTACATACAATCATTTTTTTCTTATTTTTTGACCCAATTTATATGGAATTCTAAGCTTTCAAAATTCTTTGCTAAAAATTTATAAAAACAAAGACAGAGAAATTAAGGACAATAACAAAAGTCAAGAGGAAAAAATATGAAAGAATAAAAAGATATTTTTGGGGAATATGAAATGTTAACATATACTACTGTAAATTAATATGAAAAAAAGGAAAGAAAGAATTAAGACACATAACGAAGTTTTAGAGATTCCAAATAAAAAGTTATACTTTACTTATGTCATACGATTATATGATGTATTAATTAACTTAATAATTGAAAATTTCTTCGTCTCCTCAACTTTATACATTCATCTCTTTATCAAAACTTAATATAACCCTTCATTTTAACATGTTTATTACTTTACTAAATTAGAAAGCAGCATAAATTAGAAAATAAGATTGTAAAATTCTGGAACAAAAAAATTGTGAAAAGACTAAAGATGCAAGAATAAAAGAGGCATTGACAACAATTTGCGTGCCAAAATTTTAGAATATACAAGTAAAAAGGCACAACTTTGTGTATATATAATATTTTTAAGAACTTAATATCTAATTTTAAACATAGTATATTAATTAATTTTATAATTGGCATTCTCTTCATTGTCTCAACTTTAAACTTAAATTTTAATCTTAAATATAGTGTAATTAATTTAATAATTGGCATTCTCTTCGTCTTCTCAGCTTTATGTATTCATCCCTCAATTAAAATTGAAAATAAATGAAAAACTATTAATAAACGAAGGGTAAGGAAAGTGAAAGGACAATACAAAGAGAGAAAGAGAGGACATGTGGCGAATATTCTAAAAGACACATGGCAAATTCTTAGAGCATGAGGTTCCACTTATATATTATATGATATGATACGATATGATGGGACAAAGTAGGAAGAGCATAGCAGTAAGCAGCCGCATGCCCATATTTGAATTACCTATATCTATTAGTTTGTCATGGGATGCAATATCTAGTCAGCCATTTTTGTACCAGAATGAAGGCAAATATTCTAAAAGACACGTGGCAAATTCTTAGAGCATGAGGTTCCACTTATAAATTATATGATATGATATGACGGGACAAAGTAGGAAGAGCATAGTAGTAAGCAGCCGCATGCCCATATTTGAATTACCTATATCTATTAGTTTGTCATGGGATGCAATATCTAGTCGGCCATTTTTGTACCAAAATGAATTCAGGCCTAATTATAACCCTTCATAAGGTCCCTAATGGTAATGGGATATTATGATTCAAAGTGAAGCCTAAGAAGGCAAAAAACTTATCTAGTAAGGCCTAGAAAGAAAAAGAGGAGGATTATTTGAGTTTTAGTTCTCTTTTAGGAGGTTGTAAGAGTTTTAGTCCGGCCATTATTTGGGTTTAGAATTTAGTCATTTTTTAAAAAATTAATGAATTATTGGTCAAAAATACCCTTAATGAGCCGGTGCAATATTGGCAACATGACCAGACATTAAAGCCCCACGGAATTTATGGAAACGGTTATTTCCCCATGATTTTAGGATGCATTTTACATAACTGAATTAATTTTGAATATTCAGCAAAAGCTCCTAATCAAGCCGCAACTTATGGAAATTGAAGATTCAGCAAAAGTATTCGTTTCAATAATCTTGAAGGGATTTTTTAGCCTTTTTTTGTGGAAAACAAGGATAACCATGGTTTTTCATTTTTGCGAAGTGTTTTGCAGACATTTTTGGGGCGATAACGAATAACCATTGTTGGCCATTTATGTGAGCTTGATGATATTTCAGCCATTTTTGGATAAAACACCTACAACCGTTGTTCGGCAGTGCGATTTTTCCAAAAGTTTATTGATTCACTGCCATTTTGTGCAACAAATCATATTCTCTGTTGTCTCAAGTGTGATCATCTTCTTCAAAACTTGATTTCTTAAACTTGCTTCGATTTACTAGTAATCCTGGTAAATATTCGTACATGTATATCCTTCTTCGATTTCTAATGTTTTGCCATTTTTTGTGTTAATTTATTCTAATATTCGTATATTTATTCAATTTTCAAAATTTTGCCATTTTGTGTGTGTACACTTGATTCGATTTAGTATTATTCCCGGTAATTATTCGTGTACGTGTATCTTTGATAAGGTTTCTAATATTTGCGAATTTTTGTAAATTTATTAAAATATTCATATATTTGCTTCGATTTGTAACATTTTTCCATTTATGTGTTTGTAATTGCAAAAATGTGTTATTTTGTTGGTTATGTTATTGGAAATATGTGTAAATTTAGTTTTGTTATTTAATTGTTGGAAGAAACATTTTGCTTTAATCGAATGTTGTTTCAAACTATCCCGTTTTACTGTATATTCCTTATTTTAAATAATTTTGATTTTATATGAATCAGTTACTCTTCACTGTGCATTCTCAAGATGCTAGAGCATACCAATGATTGATACATGTATTCATTGATATTCACTATGCATTTTTAAATATGTTGTGGCATACCATCAACTAATACGTGCCTCAGTTACTATTCACTGTGCATTTCAAGTTACGCCATAGCAGCAACTGATACATGTATTTGTTGCAGCATAACTTGTAAATATACATGTATATCAACATGATTCTAACTGTTTTATAAAATTTGTTTTTTAGTGTAGATCATATTTGAAGGTTGGTTGGGATGGAAAGTATTTTAGTACTGTTGTGCAAATATGGTAACTATACGATTGCAATAATAGTTGACAGGAAATTTTTGTATGATTCCCTATTTACTGTTGTGCGCAACAGGTGGAGCTCCTTAAAAGAGGCATGTTTCTCTTTATCTTATTCATTGCCAGGTCATACACATTGTATGCTAGATAGTGATGATGATTTAAATACAATGTTTTCACTTATGTGTAGTGTTGTTGGCAATTCCGTCGATGTTGAGATTACAAAGAATAATATGTCCGACTCATTGGATGATGGTTCTAGTAGTGAGGATGATGGTTCTAGTAGTGAGGATGGTAGTGAACAATGTGAGCAGACATGGAGAGTAGATCTTGCTAGTGATGACTTGGGTTACCCAGTTTTAGTTCAAAGAAACAAAAAGTATTAATGTCTTCTGGGTGACTGAATGCCATTAGTCACGTGGGGCAGAAATTTGAAGGAGGCGCGCAGGAATTTCACAAGGAACTTTCAAAATACTCCATTGAGTGTGGCTTCGATTTTCGATATGTGAAAAATGATTGGACTAAGGTCACTACACATTGTGTTTTTAGGAAATCGAGGGGTTGTATGTGGCTTGTTCATGCTCGAGTTTGCGGTGTAAATGATTTTTTCTACATACGCAAATTGAACAATATACATGCATGTGGAGCTGATGTACATATGGCAAACAATACACATATGAGTTCTAATTTGGTGTCCAATATTATTGTAGATGAATTCGGTGTCCGCCCCTCAAGAAGCTAGTAGATGTTCATGAGTTAAAAGGTTAACTATGTGATGAACATTAGTTACTACCAGGCGTGGATGGGTGTTGAAAAAACGAAGGGTGGTGTATTTGGAAACTATTACGCTTCGTTTAATGAGTTGAAGTGGTATGTAGATGCAGCATTAGCCACTAATCCTGAAAGTTATTTTGAGTTAGAATACTGTCCACACACTCGGCGTTTTAAAAGATTGTTTGTTGTTTACAGTGCTTGTATTGTTGGCTTCAATTATTGTCATCCTTTGTTGTTTTTTGATTGGACGTTTTTAAAGGATGATACAAGGGCAATCTGCTGACAGCAACAAGTAAGGACGGGAACCAAGGTAAGCGAGGTTTTATATAATCTTAATATTACCAATTTTTGTTTTGATAAATGCACCAGTTTAATTGTGTGTATCATTATACTAAGCTGATAAATGTATTATTTTGAGTTTTTAGGCATTAATGTCCCATTTTTTTATTTGTTTTAGGACTATTTCCAGTTTGTTTTGTTATAGTGAACTCTGAGAATGAGGAGAACTGGTATTGGTGTCCCTAAAAACAAGCCACATACAACTCCTCGATTCCCTAAAAACACAATGTGCAGTGACCCTAGTTCTATCATTTTTTCACATATCGAAAATCGAAGCCACACTCAATGGAGTATTTTGAAAGTTCCCTGTGAAATTCTTGCGCTCTTTCAAATTTCTGCCCCACGTGACTAATGGCATTCAGCCACCCAAAGGACATTAATACTTTTTGTTTTTTTGAACTAAAACTCGGTAACAAGTCAGCATCACTAGCAAGATCTACTCTCTATGTCTGCTCACGTTGTTCACTACTCCCGTCACTACCATCCTCACTACTAGAACCATCATCCAATGAGTCGGACATATTATTATTCTCCGTAACTTCAACATCGACCGAATTGCCAACAACACTACGCATAAGTGAAAACATTGTATTTAAATCATCGTCACTATCCAACATACAGTGAGTATAGCGTGGCAATGAATAAGTTAAAGAAAAACATGCCTCTTAAGGAGCTCCACCTGTTGCGAACAGCAGTCTATAGGGAATCGTACGAAAATTTTCTATCAACCATTATTGCAGCCGTATAATTACTATATTTCCACAATGATACTAAAGCACTTTCCATCCCAGCCAACCTCCAAATATGATCTATACTAAAAAACAAATGCTATAAAACAATTAGAATCATGTTGATATATAGCTGATACATGTATCATTTACACGTTATGCTGCAACAGATATATGTATCAGTTGTTGCTATGGCACAGCTTCTTGAGAAATGCACAGTGAATAGTAACTGATACACGTATCAGTTGATGGTATGCCGCAGCATATTGAAAAATGCACAGTGAATATCAACTGATACATGTATCAGTTACTTGAATGCCGCATCATCTTGAGAATGCATAGTAAAGAGTAACTGATTCATATAAAAACAAAATAATTCAAAATTATTTAAAATAAGGAATATACAGTAAAAACAGGATAACATGAAACAACATTCAATTAAAGCAAAATGTTTTTTCCAACAATTAAATTAACAAAAATAAATTTACACATATTTCCAATAACATAACCAACAAAATAAAGATACACATTTTTGCTATTACAAACACAGAAATGGCCAAATGTTAGAAATCAAAGCAAATATACAAATATACGAATATTTTAATAAATTTACAAAAAAAGCGCAAATATTAGAAACCAAATCAAAGATACACATACACGAATAATTACCGAGAATACTACTAAATCGAATCAAATGTACACACAAAATGGAAAAATTTTGAAAATTGAAGAAATACACGAATATTATAATATTAGAATAAATCAACACAAAAATGGCAAAACATTAGAAATCAAAGAAGGATATACATATACGAATATTTACCAGGATTACCAGTAACTCGAAACAAGTTTAAGAAATCAAGTTTTGAAGAAGATGATCGCACTGTGAAACAACGGAGAATATGATCTGTTGCACAAAATGGTAGTTAATCGATAAACTCCTCGAAAAATCGCACTGTCGAACAACGGTTGTAGGTGTTTTATCAAAAAATGGCTGAAATATCATCAAGCTCACATAAATGGCCAACAATGGTTATTCGTTATCTCCCCAAAAATGGCTGAAGTGCACAAATATGAAAAAACATGGTTATCCTTGTTTTCCACAAAAAAAGGCTGAAAAATCTCTTCAAGATTACTGAAACAAATATTTTTTTGCTAAATCTTCAATTTCCATAAATTGCGGTTGGACTTGGAGCTTTTGTTGAATATTCAAAATCAATTCAGTTATGTAAAATGCATCCTAAAATATGTGGAAATAACCGTTTCCATAAATTATGTGGCTTTAATGGCTAGTCATGTTGCCAATATTGCTCCGGCTCATTAAGGGTATTTTTTACCAATAATTCATTAACTTTCGAAAAAAGGATTAAATCCTAAATTCAAAAAATGGTGGAACTAAAACTCTTACAACATACTAAAAGAGGACTAAAACTCAAATAATCCTAAAAAATAACAGATCATTTCTTACTTGAAATATATTTGGCAAGCTTTAGAGCATCTCCAACCATACTCTCCATAACTATTTTAGCGAGCCACCTTTTTATTCACAACTCCAACCATACTCCCTATTTTAAGAAATCATGATTTTTTTAATATTTAATATATAATAAAAACTATCAAGAAGAGCCAAATTATATATATATATATATAACCTATCAAGAACAGGTTGAACAGCCGAAGAGAAAGAAGAAGATTATTTAACAAAATCCTTCAAACCCATGTGCAAATTTCAGCAAAATCCTTCAAATCTCACCAATAAACCCGTTGGACGCTCCCCAAATCCTTCAAACCCGTTAGAGGCTCCTTCAGTAAAATGAAAAACTAAAAGAAGAAGACACCTACAGAAGAAGAAGAATAAGGCTCCCCAAATTTATTGGTAGCTCACCACAAATGGAGAGCGAAATTTCTGAAAGCTAAATCGGCGAGGATGGTGGCAAGGCCGTTGGCGCTGAGATTTTACAAAATTCTCGCCAAACATGCAAAGGAGCCTGGTTTGGCGAGGCCGTTGGAGGTGGTCTTAGAGATAGTCCAAAAAGAATAAAATCCTAAATATTGGTAAAAATTCTGCACTAGTTTCCTAGGCTAAGAAAATGTGACAACTAATTACTAGTAAATTAATAAACTATTTAAAAAGAAACTTGTGTTAAGTTGAATAAACTTATCGAAGAAGAGGTTTATGGCAATGATTTAGGAATTATAGTCTTAAAAGTGGGAGAGATTCCATGTTTAAGAAGATTGGGATCTAGGCAATATACGTCTCTAGTTCCATTTGTTGGTGAATGGTGACTGGTGAGTGTGCAGTGTTTTTCTTTTCCTTCTCTTTTTTTTCTTTGTGGGGGGGTCAAGGGGGAGAACAACTGGTTATGATTGGGAAAAGCCTCCCTAAACCCTCACAATAAATGAGAATATTTGGAATTCAGGCTTGGCACCCCTATCCCATCTATCACAATGAAACCAATGTTGACATTTCAAAATCCAATAGTTAGTCTGCTTGTATCCTATAATGACAATTGCAAACTACATAAATACAAGTTAACAAAAAACTGCTACTAAAGCCGGTACTTTTGAAGTTGAAAACTACAGACAATGAGCTCCTACCTGGATATAATCCACCCATCTCATCAAGTGTGGCAAGCTCTTCCTATCTGAATCTGAAAGACTTTTCTGGCAACAGCAGAACACCCAAAAAGATAGTTAGAATTTAAAAGGTATTGCAAAGGCATGTGAACAAAGTTTCTTAATCTTAACAAGAATAAGTGTCGTTTCTTGTTTATGCCCCTCAACGTTCAGAAGGTTTCAAAGTAAAACATCCACTATAGCATCCCTTTCCCAGCAAGAAACATAGGGCTGAATTATTATATCACATTCACCAACCCCCTAACTCTTGCATCTCAAAGATTTCCAGCAAACCATAAGAAGCAACATGGCATGAGAAGTACATGCATATAGCAATCATATTAACTTGTAATTAAATATAGATAATGCATACCACAAAAGAATAAATTGTTGAGAAGACAATAATATCAGCCTCCGAGGGTGTCATCCCCTCACCCACAAGAACAGACTTTGAAGCTAAGCACCCATTTAACTCATCAAAAGCTCGTAAACAAGCCTCAGAATCTACAGGAAAATTCTCTGCAAATGCTATCCATTTCATCACCTACAATAAAAATTTATGTATTCGCCTTCAAACGATAACACCAAAATTTCTTCTGACAATAATTGAGAGTGTTTTTATTTTGTATAGATATTCTGACTACAGCTTGGACAATAACTTCCATGATGGGTGCAGTAAATGAAAATTACTTGAAATAACTAGTGCATGGAAGGATGTTTCTGCAAAAAACAAAAAAAAAAAAATGATTCAAGACAACCCCATTGACAAACGCACTTTTAATCTTACTTACCTCGGTGTTGCTTTCAAGCGTGGTCCCACTTTGTGATAACATCAAAATGTTTGAACACAAGCTCTTAACATCCCTTTGCAAAATGTCGCTGTGGATATCTTTCTGCACACACCAATTTTCAGAACTCAACAACCACATTCTCGACGCGTCTTCAAACAAGATATGAATAAAATGTCATAATCAGCTTGCAAAATTCATTTGGAACAGAAAAACTCCACAATTTAACCCAATAATTCACTCAAAATATAGCTCAATAATATCCATGTCGTTATGGTACTCATATGAGTTCATAAACACCGAAACGACCGAACTGTGGAATTTACAAACTTCGCCGATTCGAGTACGAGCTGTCGCGTGCATTTCTAGAACTGAAACTAGAAATGGAAAATCTAAACTGAATGATTTAATCAACCAATTGTTTTCAACTATAAATCACTGACACACACACACACACACACACACACAGAGTAATCGATATGGAGTGGCCTATGTAGGTAGACTGATCCTTGTTTGGTAAGTTTAAACAATTGAGGAGTATAGAAAGTGCTTACGGAGTCGAATTTGAGGCGTTTACAGAGAGCCGAAACGATGAGTTGATTTCTATTGGGAACGATGCTTTGGCTCTGAATCGCCATTTGATTTCCGCTTTTTGATGTGTTCTTCGTCTCAACAGTTTTCCTCTCGCCTGTGATGAGTGAAATACTTAGGGTTTTCATTGTTGCGTCTGCCGGTGCCGAAGACTGAGGCCCATGTGGGAAGCCCAGTAAGGAGATCCAACGGTCATGGCCAACAAATGGGCTTTTTCAATGTGGGGGGCCATTGGACCCAAAACCCAGCATTATCCAGGCCTAGTTTCCAATAGTTACCTATTTATATATTTTTAACTTTAATGAATTTTTTTTATTTATTTTGTTATATTTTTAAAATTTATCTTATGAAAACAAGCTAAAAAGTAAAAGATTTTGTCGTAATACAAAGAAAAAATGGGTCTGAAATTCTAAACTAAAATACGACGAATTAAAAATCACTTTAATAGTTAGACTCAAAGTCTTTATTTTGAAAAGTATTTGGAGTCACAACTTAACAAAGAGTTTGGGTGGGTCGGTTATCCTTAAAAACTATTTTCAAATAAAGTAATGTAAGTTTAAATAATTAAATTTTGATTTTAAAAAAGGCATTAGAATGCTATAAAAATAGTTTTCATTTGAAATGGCTTTTGTGGTCAGATTTGATTTTGACATTCAGTTCTATTTTAGAATGTGAAAACAAAAGTTTGCTTTGGAGATTTACTGTTCCAAATTGAGAAGATGTTAGGTACCCAATATCGTTATTTCAATGCCAATCTCTTTTGATATTAATTTATGTATTTAATAATTTATTTTTAATTTTTATGCATTAGAAAAATAACATGTAAAAAATAAAATGATTGTGATATGCAACCGATAGACTATAAGGACTTTCAGCTAAAAGTCTAAAATAAATAAATTTTAACGCGCAAGGTTTATCAATAAAAATTTTAACGTGCGAGATCTAATCGTTTACAATACAAATAAATTTAACACAAATAGATAAATTTATATGTAATACATATAGATAAATTTATCTGCAATCTTATTTTATGCAATACATATAAATTTATTTGTATTCTTTATACAGATAAATTTTTCTGTACATTTTTAAAATATGTATCAAGCACACTGATAAAGTTATTTGTCTTGCATAAATAAGTATACAAATAAATTTATCTGTACAAAGAACACTGTACTTTTTTAAAATACGTATAAAATACATAGATAAATTTATCTGTGTGTCTTTTTAAAACGCGTATAGAGCACACAAATAAATTTATCTGTTATACTTATTTATGTAAGACAAATAAATTTATCTGTGTGTTTTATACATGTTTTGAAAATACACAAATAAATTTATCTGTTTTAGAATTCAACTGGATCTCGCACGTTAAAATTTTTTATAGTAAATGAAAAATAAAATCGATGCTATTTTAAAGATTTCAAACTAATTTTTTATAAACTATAATAGAGTTAGAAAATAATAATGAGAAGGTGAAAAGAGCACTAATATGCAAATATCTACAACAAAGGGACCGAGCCCACTTGCGCGCCTGCCTACGTGTTCTCTGACATAAATCAGTTTAGTCATAGATCGTTCTAAAAAAATATAATTTTAGTGTGGGTGCCTATAATGACAAACATATAAACATTCAAATGAATTGATCAATTATTGGTAAAAAAATAAGTACTTTTTTATTATTATAAAAAACATCAAATTATTTTTTATTTTCCATTAATCTAAAAATGAACATTTTCTTATTTATTATAAAAAATAAAAAATAAAAAATAAAAAATATTTTATTTTCTATTACTATATAAAATATGATTAATTAATTATTAGTCTATTTTTCAAAATGTGTAGAAGATTTAATCCAACTACTATTTTTTTTTAAATTTCACTCATAATTTTTATTTATTTTTAAAATATAGCAATATTATTGTGCATTACTAATACGTAA
>JAULJZ010198324.1:3907-20001 GCA_032270985.1 Heliamphora pulchella
AAAACGCATATCGTTGATTACTCCTGTAAGCTAAAAGACACTTTTGTAATATTTGACATCGTTCACAATGATTTACACGTATCATACCAAAATCCTATTCAAGCCCTCACGATCGACTGATGATTACAGAATTCTCAGCCACATCATCGCTTTACGTTCGTCAGTAACATTACCACTAACGCCAAAGAGATGCTCATTTCCTAGCAGAGACAACAAACATCTGGTTCCAGAGAAGGGATCTCACTCAGATCATAGAAAACTCTAAAGAACTTCAACCCACATAAACCACAATTCTCACTTCGCGGACTCATTAGGTGTCACATTACCGTCAAGACCTAGATTCCATGCAACCGAGGTTACCACCCTAGCATTATGGCCATTTAGATTAAGACCGCCACATGAGTATCATGAGTCACTTGGGCTAAACATGCCGCACATGCCACATAGATACCCAGTTCGCATGGTTAACAGTACCACATAGGCAAAACATTCAATAGGTGCATACTTACCTACACGAACCCATCTGCATCACATGTTACATTATTGCGCATATACATAATCCCACATTTTATAATTACCCTCAGACTCTTAATCGATTGTTTAACCTCAAGTCAATTGTAAACAACCTCGTTCGGAATTAACTGATACTCACGACACGTACATCTTCCCCTTGTGTTCACAGTAATCCATACTTAGTTGATTATTACACTCTAGGCAGTCATCAACCATACCGTTTGTCAACACATGATCCTAAAATCCCTCACCAATGTCACTCAACCCATCCATACATTTCCCACTCGATAGTTGAATCTAGACCCGCCTCTTGTACTTAACACACTCCTTTTTACACCCAACTCATTGAGGTACTCAGTTCACCCAAGACTAAGCACGAAAGAACCACACAACTCAATTCGCATATCATTACTTTGTTCCTCCAATGTTTGCATTCAAACATTTAATCCTTCCACGTACTCACACTAAGCTATTAAGCAACATGGCCGAAATTAACGGGATCACAATGTCTCTAAACTTCTCATACATAGAGTTTAAACATCTTTACGAAAGAATTCCTTCTTTACACAGATAAGACGTTCACGCTCCGATCTAGACAAACAAGCTTGCTTTTAAAAGGCCACATCGACGAAAGATTTTCAAAGTCAAATTCCTCGTGATTCACATCTAAAACAAAGTCTCTTAATAATCTTTTGCTCACATGTACTCAACTTACATTTTACCATAATTGAAAATCGAACACCAACTCCACAAGAGCTACACAGTTCAAACGCCAAACAAATGCAAATCGATACTGAAGAACCCATAATGTGAACAACTTGGTCACAGAAACTTCAACAAGGATCTCACTCAAATAGGAGCTAAGGATGTCAACATTCCCGTACAAATTAGAATATATCTCAAGAAACGTCACCCGAACACTCGGACTCACAAGATAGAGAAAACCAATCTTTCAAGAAGCGTCGAGCAACTAGTCCTATTCCCATATGATCACGGTGGTACATATATTCAAAGCACAACCAAAAGGACCATAAAGGGTTTATAAGACTTATAGGGATTTTAATCTTCCCAGAAATTTCCAATCAAGAATCAATCGAAGGTCCCGACATTTACCTCCAACAAAGGAAAAACAATTCACGCCAATAACCAACTATAAGGTAACTCTCTTTCTAGAGAAATCAAGAGTTAACTAGAGACTCCCACTCAACACTACTATCCCCTAGGGTACCCATTAAACAATCGGTTTAGGAGAACACTAACCATCTGTCCTTAAAACGACGTCGAATATCACAATACAGATGTTGTCGACTCCAATCACGATGAGTATACCACTTGTCACACTTGGTTCTCAAACTCAATCCCCACTCATGCACATCGAACCCCATTAACTTCTTTATACCCCAAACGACGCGTCTCGCACGTCCACCAGTTCAGCACCGGATATCTATAAATGCATAATACTACTCATTCACATTACCCCAAGGCTTCTCCTTACAAGGTTGCATTACACTAACACTACTCCTAATGGACAAACAACAACCACGCTACAGTCTCAAGCTCACGGTTCAGTCACACCTACGAAAGAAAACGTGAAGTAGTCAATCAAGAATGCCAAACTTTAAGACTTCTCACCCAAAGTCACCCATCACTCCCACAACTACACAAATACCACCAACACTCTGTTGTTCGAGCATAAGAACGACTATACACAACTTGGACCAAACAAATTTCTCCTGCCAACCCTAGGCCAATCTGTACCACTCTATAGTTCACCCCTAAGAGTAAGACAACACAACCACATCTAGGCCTTAGGCCGAGACACAAACCACTACCATCCCGTTAAGGGACATCCTACCCATCGACGCGCCATCCTAAAATAACTGAGTCAACTACACCAATAACTTCTATCACGAGCCCCTCAAGTTTCATGCACTCAACACTTGTAAAGAAGCCACCAATGGTGACCATGTTGTCACGCATGAAAGATCGGACGTTACCTGCACCTCAACTTCATCCAAGTACACACCCATATTCTTACTAAATACAATTCTCGAGCATAATCTCCCAATAACCTAGAATCGTCGCACACCAAAATCATAACTAAAATCGACACGCATCCCAATATATATATATATATATATATATATATATATATACCATTTCATTGTTAACCCATCGATAACATCTCTGATCTACATAACCATCATTTAACTCCCAACCTTCAAGAAGGAACATAAATTAGCAACACGCAAAGAAGAAAACATAAGGGTTATCAAATAGGCTTTTAAAGCTACCAGGTACCACTATGATTATCAATAACACCCCACAGGGCAAGGGGTACCCTCAAAACTATTTAAGTTCAGAATTTCCAAACACCCAAGGTCAGTGATTATTATGGTCCCATCTACTATGTTTCCGTCCATACCCCATTCCTGAGTACACGACCCAAGACATAGCATGACTCTATTGGAGGCAAAACTATTAAAATCATTATTTTTGTAAATAATTTTTTGATAAAAAATAACTAGACGGGCAATCGTCGAAATAGGCTATAGATAAAACTTTTTGATGTCAAACGATCAAAATAAAATCCGTGCCACAACAGTTGATTTAGGTGAATACCATTTTGGTCAATTCTCCAACTACGAACTTTTGATTCTGAGTTGAAGCTCCAGTCAGACCTTCTACTGTATTCCCTTATGCGATTACCAAACGTAGTGTGGGTTATGATCCTCCAAGAACTCGTACCGGTAGAACCTGTTCAACTTTTGACTTGAAGACGAGTTATGAATTTGGTTCAATCTACCTGTATATTTATACGGTAATAGTATGAATTTGTGGAGTAATTATGACAAAGACTTCTAATGTAATCCAGATATGTATCCAACAATTTCTGTAATTAAGCAAACCTCTCAGCGGTATTTGTAATTATAAAAACTTTACAGCAGTTTGTGCAATTTTTATAAATCACTAAATTACAGTTCACACCACTAAAGAACTGTAACTGCACTCTAAGTCATAATCTTAAGACCATCTTGCATTGAGCTCCTGTTATTAAATGCTTAACTCATCTCCCCACGTTAAGATTCCTAATACTCGCCAATTAAATTTAATCGGTATCTTTAAATTTATCAAGCCCTTCTACTTAACTTATCTGACTGCCAAATAATTAAATCCACCTGTAGGGTTTGGCTCGGTCAAAACTTATAAGTTTCTTTAATGGAGTATCGTCAATTTCGAACTATCGAGACGTTGATTCTATCAAGAATTAATATTCCTCCAAAGGTAAACACATACCCTGAGGTAAACTTATGGGAATCTCTATCTGACTAGAAATTCGAGTCTGTGTACTCTAAAGGTACCAGACTGTTTGCCTGGTAAACCAACATATAATCCTTAGTCATTTTTAGATATTTGATTATATTCTTTACTATAGTTCAATGCTCCTGCCCCGGGTTAGACTGATATCTGCTAATTATGCCAACCGCTAAACAGATGTCGGGTATAGTGCAAAGCATATCATGCATTAGGCTTCTTACTGCCAAAGCATAAGGAACCGCCTTCATCTGCTCTATCTCATCAGGGGTCTTACGACACCGATCCTTGGATAAATTGATTCTATGCCTGAAAGGAAAAAAACTATTTCTTAGAATCCTGCATGTTAAAATGAACAAGGATATCATCGATATACTTTACATGTGATAAGTTCAACATCCTTTATTTTTGATCTTGCACAAACTTGATCCTTAGGATGTGACTGGCTTCTCTCAAGTTTTTTATATCGAACTGTCCAGATAACCATACTTTTACCGTAGATAATGCCCCCACATTGTTTCTGATGAGAAAGATATCATCTACATAAAGCACTAAGAAGATCACCACACTTTCATCACGCGTCTTGTATACACAAGACTCATCTGGACTTTGATTAAAATTATATGACTTTATGGCTTGATCAAACTGAGTATTCCAAGACTTTGATGCTTGCTTAAGTCTGGATCTCTTAAGCTTACACAACATGTGCTCCTGGTCCTTTGCTATGAAATCGTCTGATTGTACCATATAGATACACTCATTAAGACTTTCATTAAGAAAACTTGTCTTGACATCCATTTGCTAAATTTGATAATTGAAATGAGCAGTAATAGATAAGAGAATCTAGATAGACTTAAGCATGACTACCGGCGAAAAGATTTTTTCATAATCGATCCCTTCTTTCTGAGTAAATCCTTTTGTAACAAGCTTAGCTTTGAAGGTTTCAACCTTTTCGTTTGCTCCTCTCTTTCTCTTGTAGATTCACTTGCATTTAATGGGTTTTATCCCTTTGGGTGATTCTATAAGTTTTTAGACCTGATTGGAATACATAGATTCTATCTCTGAATTTATAATCTTTTACCAAAGATCTGCATCTTTGTTCTAAAGTACTTCATTGTAGTTACAGGCTTCAGTATCCAGTTCTGTTGGGATCTTATCAAAAGACTCTCCTAAGAACATATACAGATTAAGTTGATGAACAACCCTCCCATTACGATGAGGAATATCAGTGTCTATGTACTAGCAGTAATACGCTGTGCAGAATCTAAACCCTATGTACTAGCACTCTGTTCATGATATGTACCTGTTCCGATAATCCTCCTACTACAACGAGGCAATGGGATATGAGTGACTTATGGTTTTTCTTTCGTTCTATTGGTGTTAATTTTGAGGTCACCAACAATCAGGCTGAGTATGAAGCATGGTTAGTTGGATTGGAGGCAACCTTAGAACTTGGGGCAAGGAAGCTAGAAATCATCAGAGACTCAGCACTAGTGGTTTCACAAGCTAGGGGAGAATGGAAGGTCAGGGACGTGACATTGATTCTCTACCATCAGGAGCTAGAGAAGCTGATACCGTGCTTTGAAT
The DNA here is from genome assembly GCA_032270985.1 of Heliamphora pulchella. Taxonomy (NCBI): domain Eukaryota; kingdom Viridiplantae; phylum Streptophyta; class Magnoliopsida; order Ericales; family Sarraceniaceae; genus Heliamphora; species Heliamphora pulchella. The sequence continues at coordinate 9,323 of JAULJZ010198324.1, forward strand.
TGGTGATCTTCACCCATGTTCCAAGACTGCAGAACAAGTTCGTCAATGCACTGGCCACCCTAGCATCCATGATTGACATACCGCCCGGAGTCAAATGAGACCTTTAATAATTGAGTAGAAGAGAAAGCCAGCATATGAGATGACAATCGCTATTGAAGAAAGCACTAGCGAACTTCCATGGTACATTGACATTCAGAACTTCGTAGAGAAAGGAGAATATTCTAAGTTTGCCAGCAAAAAGGACAAAAGGGCAATACGAAGACTATCTGCACAGTTCGTCATTTGCGGTGGTAAACTGTACAAACGAGGACATTCTGGAGTTAACAAGTTATGTGTAAACACTAAAGAGGGCCAAAAATTGATGAAAGAGATACATGCAGGGGTCTGTGGGCCACACAAGAGCAGAAATATGTTAGCCAAGAAAATCCTAAGACAAGGATACTTCTAGATGACAATGGAGACAGACTGCATCCATTTTGTGCGAAGGTGTCATAAGTGTCAGATTCACACAAATCGTATGTACGTTCCCCCGTTTCAGCTATACAACCTAACGTTACCATGGCCATTCTCAGTATGGGGCATCGATGTGATTGGCAGAGTAACACCGAAAGCATCCAATGGAAGTGTTTATGTTGGTAGCCATTGACTATTTCACCAAGTGGGTAGAAGTAGCTTCCCACTCAGTATTGAAAGCCTTCCATGTTACTAAGTTTATAAAGAAAAACATCATTTGTCATTACGGGGTCCCCCATGAGGTCATCTCAGATAACAACTCACATTTCCAAGGGGAGGTCCTGGATCTTTTAGAGAAATACCGCATAGTGGCTCACAAGTTCTCGCCATATCGGCCGCAAACCAACAGGGCAGTCGAAGCAGCAAACAAGAATATTAAGAAAATTCTATAAAAGACAATCAACTCACACAAAGATTGGCCAGAACATCTACCATTTGAGCTTTAGGGATACCGAACGTCATTCCGAACCCCAACAGGAATAACGCCATACTCTCTTGTGTATGGGATGGAAGCCGTACTCCCCATTGAAGTGAAAATTCCCTCACTAAGAGTAGTGGCCGAGGCCAATATCTCATAAGTAGAATGGCAGAGGAATCGGATGGAAGCATTGCTCTTGTTTGATGAAAGAAGACTGCAAGCCCTATTTCATGTACAAGGTTACCAGAGGAGGATAGCTCGGGCGTTCAATAAAAAGGTCAAAACTCGGAATCTCAGAGAAGGAGATCTAGTTCTTAAGGAAATTAGGGCTCCTATTTTTGAACCGAGAGGCAAGTTCAAGCCAAACTGGTCCGGGCCATTTCTGATCAAAACCATCATAACCGGTGGTGCAGTCATTATCATGGACTTGGATGGCAATGCATTCTCTACTCCAGTTAACCTCAACCAACTCAAAAAATACTATCCCTGAGGTAAAAATAAGAAAAAAAATAAAAGCTCGCTGAGTTAAAAATTGAAAAGGCAACTCAGGCAAAAGTTAGAGCGGCCCGCAAGGCCGAAAACCCAAAAGGACGACCTTGACAAAAATTGGGGCATCACAAAAGGAGAGTGTTAATACCCGAGTGAAAATCGAAACCGAACTACGTTATGGCTTGATTCCATCTTTTTGGGATACGTAGGCAGCTTCTTTAAAAGAAGTCTAGCCACTTTCTTTGTTTTTAACCATATTTGAATCTAAGTAAGACCAATGCAAATTATTTTTTGAAATTTTGAAAACTTGGGATAAATTTGAACCATCTCAAACATAAAGTGGGAGTTTTTCTTTACTTTAATTGGAGCTACAAAGTTTTGAAATAAAAAGGAAGGCACGCAAGTCTCAAACTCTACAAAATAAAAATAGCTATGAAATTTTTTAAAATAAAGCAAAGATCCTCAAATCCTTTTCCTTTTCGCTGCATGTTTCCCCTCTTCTTTATCCTTCTTCTCCCTGTCTTGTATTAGCCGCGTCTTGTATTCAGCAGAAAGCTCAGGGCATTACAGCTCCTGCATTTTCACACATGAACGAGAAAGCTAGGCATCATGATACAGTGTTAGAAATGGAGCCCGCAGCATAGATGGGAACAGATGATCACGAATGCTGGGAAAGATGGTCTGACTGCGACTGAACTGTCGCATGATCCGATGGGGGTAATAAAAGGTAGTCTGATGTAGGCCAACTAGCAGCACACCAGGATGATCCATAGTAGTCAAGGTCACGACGGAGATCCACCAACAAGCGCACTGCCAGGTAATGTCTGGGCCGATCAGAAAAGAAAGATATTATCACCAAGCTGCCTCGGTGTCACATGTCTGATAACGGAGGCGGTAAAGGAAAGCAACAGCATTATGCCTATCAGTGGGAGGCTTCTAAACAAGGTTCACCCTCTCCATTAACCAGATCTGTAGCAAGAGTTAGAACAGCAAGAGAAAGGCTTTGCGATGTGACAGTAAACTTGATATAGAAAAAGATGTTGAGCTTACCTAAAGAAGTAAGGGGCTGCCAACAAAGGTGTTGGTCTCACCACGATGAAAAGCGTCTAAGCCCAGTAGTGTCTCGGCTAAAATAAGTGGCACAAAATCCCTCCCCATCCACATCTGTCCTGCAATGTCGACCAAAGCGCAAGTAACTCGCCCGTTAGAAGAGGCAAGAAGATACTGGGCTAGAAGGCAGAAGCAAAGTGCATAGCGTCGCCGTAGTTGAAAACCAAGGTCACCGAGGTCACCAGTAGGATGAAACCTCTCAATAATCCAGGGAATGCCAAGACAGTCTCCTGAGGTCAGAAGAGAGGCCTCCCTCTTGGACAGACCGCAGAGTTGCATCACCCGCTACCGAGCTGAGAGAAAGGGAGTGGGAACGATAACGAAACTCCGTGGAATCAGGTCCAACATGGCAGCAAACTCCTCCACAGTGGGGCAGAGTTCCTCAAAGCTAAATCGAAAGACATGAGGCTGCGTATCCCATAGTTGAACAGTAGCTAACAATAAGGGACTGTTAACCTCCACGGTCCTTAGTGAGAAAAGAGCATTCAGGCCAAATGGGGCAAAGTTCAAACGTTCAATGTGGGAAAATGCTTCAATCCATAAAGAAAGAGGAAAAGCCATTTGAGTTAGAGTAACAGCAAATGAAGCCTCCAGTTCAGTACTTATAAGGTTGAAAAAGAAATTTTGGCAGAAGGCCCATTCAAAGTGGAGACCACCGTCTTGGAATTGGCGACTGCCAACTCCAAAAAGTACAGTACAGTGATATCAGTCCTTTGACCAGGCGGCCGCCATATTAAAAATAGCAACCGCCATGTCAGTCTCCTAGACATTGGCGACCGCCAGGTTGTATTATGGCGATCGCCATGTTGTATTAAGGCGACCGCCATGTTTGAACATGGCGGGTGTATGTCAGCTTATAGTTTTTGTGATCTATATAAAGTGTGGCATTTGAATTATGCATCCACGACAGTTTGAGAAGTCAGTGAAGGAGAATCATACAAGATAAGGCATTAAATAGGCGCGAAGGCCTGAAATATATCAGAAGGTGACAAAATGTATCAGAACAAAAACAGGGGCACCCAGGTCCAATAAACGAAAAAATTGGGGCACACAGGTCCATGGATCGAATAAATGCATGTAAATGTGTCAAACCAAGGCACACAGGCCAATAAAGAGTAAATGTATCTGAGTAAGAAATAACAAAAAGAAGGGGAGGTTCTCTCTCTCATGTATGCCTCGAGCGGACTCGACGGGAAGGACCGGCCTCCTCTGAGCTGTCGTCCTCAAAAAGTCTGTCGAAGTCATCACCATTGTCACTGCCAGAGGAAGAAATGACCCTGGATCGACTTCGAGCTGATGAGATAGATCCTCTGGAACGAGCCCGAGAAGACGCCCGGAAGCCGCGACCTCAAACTAGAGCTGGGGCAAGGGCAGGAGGCCCAGCTAGAGCTGGTGGCGGCACTACACCGGTGGTCGGAGCTGGAGGCTGTCAGAAGAGAAGCAAGACTCAGAGCAAAATAAAGATAGAAAAATGCAAAAAATTTGAAAAGAACACACAAGCTACTCACAATGGCTACTTGTGTGAAAGCAACACCGGCCGCCCGCATCGAGGCATCCATCTGTCGGACCAATACTCTCAAGCCGGTGACCATCAGCATCGTCCGGTCTAACCAAGCCTGATCGACCTGTAGAAGAGAACAGTTCAGGAAAAACTAGATAAATAAAGAAAGAACAAGTGACTGGGGGAAAGAAAGAAGACAAACCTTGGCTAATGTTAGCCTTGAACTACGATGCCGACGGAACAGGAACTGGCAGAGAGAAAGGGAAGCCATATACTACAGCCCGGACATCCCATGGGATCTCTGGGCCCCTCACCCCACCAGCAGCATCACCAGCAGCGGTAGCGGCAGCAGCTCCAGCAGTAGCAGCAGCAGTAGCAGCCCCTCCAACGGCGGCATCAGCACCAGCAGCCTCCAGTGCTCTCCTCCTGCCACCAGCTGGACCAGGACCAAGTGGTCCTAGCAGGTGGGCCCGAGCCCATGTAGTGTAGTCCCCCTCAGCAACAAGCAACTCTGCAGCATGGGTCCCCACCAGCTCATGGAGAAGGTCGACTCGGCTCAGATCTTCAGTCCGGCATACAAGCCAGAAGAACCACTGGGATCTGGAAGTGATCCAGGTCGAGCGACTGGCGAACCACTTGCTCTCCCAGATAATACTCCCGCCCAAATGGGCCCTCCAGCAGGATACACCTCGCAGCAATGTCACGGCTGCGCATTAGATCCACGCCGGCCCGATCCTCTATGTCTCTCTAGACGTCCCAGTGAACTTGTAGAATACAGTAAACAGTGCAATGTATAATAACAATCAGTTTATAGTAATCAGTGTGCAGAGCAGAAGAGAATAGAGATAGTACAAGTACAGTGCAGTGTAGCGGGCAGTATAACATAGAAAGTAATAAGTAGGAAATAGAGGTACCTGGTCAGGAGTCAGTTGGTCCAAGGAGACTCAAAAGCAGTCATTGTCCTTCTCCCCGGCCTTCTTCCCCTTTAGCCCTCGAGACCACTAGGCTGATCGAGGAATAACCAGAGGGTCTACCGCAGAGTTCGCCGGGACATAAAGCCCAAGGAACTCGTAGGTCCACAACTACAAAGAAGAAGATGTCAGTAAGTGGATAATAATAGGTAACAGAAATAAATGGAAAAACATAGAAATTAAATCATACCTCCCAGACTCTCCAGTATCCCCCAATGCTGAGCTCCTGAGGGAACCGGGCCAATGTCCGCATAAAGCTATACAGGGTGGCGAGAGCAGCCTCTCCCCAATCGTAGCTGGCAAACCGGTCAGGATGAGCAAGTCTGCCCAAGTAATGCAAGTGGACGGTATTCTCCTTGTTCGAGAACAAGGAGGTACCGAACATATATATAAGAAAGCCTCGGGCGACCCACTCGTAGTGGCGAGACTCGGTGCACTAGAAGTGTCAGAAGCGCTCGAAGAACCAAGTGTATCTGACTCTACCGCGATCCATCTAAGCAAAAACGGCCCCGAGGAAGTACGTCAGCGCATCAGTCGACTTGGCTATGGTCGGATCATGGTCGGATCAAATGGAATGGGAGCTCCTCCAACCCAGATGCTGGTAAAGAGCGCGAAGTCCTGAGGCGTCAGAGTAGCCTCAAATGTAGTGAAATGGAAAGTGTTGGTGGTATCCCACCACCGCTTAGCCAAGGCAGTCAACCATACCCGGTCATTGCTCGTCCTATCCAGTAAGGGTATGAAGCGAGCAAAACCAAAGGTATCGATGTAAACCCGGCTGGGAGTAGGGAGGGCATCATACCACTCCAACACCTCCCCAGAGGCTGAACCTCCGAAACCTCGGACGTAGTGACTAGCCTGTAAAAAGAAGACAAGCAAAGAGCAGATCAAACACATGCCCTGATAAGTTAAGCAAATCATTCAAACCCTAGGTGATGATCCTTCGGTTCTTTTCGAACCCTAGAAAACTAGGCACCCTAACCCTAGGTTCATGGTTTCTACACATCCTAGTAATCCTAGGCCTCTATTACTTTGTGTCAACCATTCTTTCCAAAAAAAAATATAAATCTTTGTGTATTGCCCCTTTCACCCTGACCTCTTTAGGATTAATTTGACCCAATATAAATATATATATATAATAACAATAATAATAATAATAATAATAATAAATAATAATCTTTGCCCCAGATTTTAGGATTTTTGACAAAATTTCCTCTAAAATTCTAGAATTTTTAAATTTGCTCCCTTTAATTCTTCATACTTAGCCCCGAAAAAAAAATTAAAACAAAGATTCCCCCCTAGATTTGTGTTTTTCTCAAAATAACAATAAAAACTTAAGCCTTTTATTTTGTGATTTTCGCTAAAATAATCGCCCATTTTGTTGGTTGTTTAAAAGATCCTAATATCCCTACTGTTTTAATTCTCCATCGCATATATACCTAAGCTAAGTTCAAAATCCCAATCATCATCATCATCATTCATATCATCATCATCATATTGCAACACAGTATCATATCATCTGAGAGGATCCTAAACATGCGTCTACGTTTGATATTCCATGCTTTGGTATTGAAACAGTAGGAATAGGATACTTACCGATGGGCGTCGACGAGACATGTGGTGATTGGGCTCTCGCAGAAGAACATCGGTAGCAACCACGCCATCTGGAGGCTCGTAGCGTCTCATTCCATGTGGAACCACGCGATGAGATAGAAGAGCGTAGGTGTGTGGTTCGAAGGGCGCTGGGTGGCCCTCCCTAGCGTCAGGATCCAAGAAGTCAGTCATCGCAGCCTCAGCAGCAGCATCTGCAGCCACCTACACCGCAGCCACTGCTCGCGTCTCCTCAGCAACACGACGGGAGGCAAGCTCCGCCTCTAGTACAAGAGCATCCATCGCATAAGTGGGCTGCGTGGAAGTACCTCCACTAGCGGAATGGTCCCATTGTGCCCCTGAGTCGTCATCCCCATGGCCTTGACCCGCCATGAAGAAGAATGGGATCACAAAAAGCAAGCTGAACATCGTGTGAATTTAGAAGCAAGAAAGGAACAAAGGGAAAAGCTTGGGAGCAAGGGAGAAGACGAGAGAGAATGGAGAGTTAGAGAGAGAGTGAAAGGATGCAAAAGGGCTATGCTCGTGTGCTTTAAAGGACCGTGTACGCACTCATAGTTGGCTGTTGCCAACTCCTATATGAGCGACCGCTGGTTTCCTGAATCGACACATGGCACCCGCCATCTCGTAGGGGTTTTTACCCGACGGCCGCCGTGTCAGATGGGAAACGGCGTGGCGACCGCTATCTTGTCAACGGTCATGTCTTTTATGTCATGGCGACCGTCAACTCCAAAGTTAGTGGCCCTGTATCAATTTGCCATCACGAGTTTCTAGGGTTCTGTAAGGCATGTTTGGGGTGTCTTTAATATGTGTGCGTGTTTTCCTTTGACTTCATGAGTATTATTTTCAAAAATGATTTCCAAAAAAAAAATAATTTCCCTAAAAAAAATAAATTTTTGTGTGTGACTCTCCTCCCAGTAATTTTAATTTTAAGCCGTAATTTGGTTTTTAATTATTTTTATCTCGCGCCTCGTTCCGAATTTTTAGGTCTGAACTCGACCTATTAATTTACGATCTTTCTTTTCAGAAAAATTTAATTTTACGTCGTAAATTGGTTTTTAATTATTTTTATCTCGCGCCTCGTTCTGAATTTTTAGATCTTAACTCACAATCTTTCTTCCCGATAAATCAAAATTCTCAATCGTAGCTTGGCTTCTAATTATTTCAATTTCGCTTCTGATAAACCTAATTCTAAGTCCCGCATTCTTAGATATTGACTTAACCTATCAATTTTACGCCTGACTCGTCGGTCCTCCTCATGACCCTAAACTGACTCGGTCCTCCTTATGACCCTAAGCTGACTCGGTCCTCCTCACGACCTTAAACTAACTCGGTCCTCCTCATGACCCTAAACTGATTCGGTCCTCCTCACGACCTTAAACTAACTCGTCGGTCCTCCTCACGTCCTTAAACTGACTCAGTCCTTCTCACGATCTTAAACTGACTCGTCGGTCCTCCTCATGACCCTAAACTAACTCGATCCTCCTCACAAGCTTAAACTGATTCGTTAGTCCTCCTCACAACCCTAAACTGACTCGTCGGTCCTCCTCATGACCCTAAACTGACTCGGTCCTCCTCATGACCCTAAACTGACTCGTCGGTCCTCCTCATGACCTTAAGCTGACTCGTCGGTTCTTTCACGACCTAAAACTGATTGATATGTTTTCTCATGTTTGCATTACGCATCATAATTAGTCTTATCTTGCATCCTTGCAATTTGCCCCATAAACTACGTTTTGGTCTGATCCCTAGCAAAAGGGTACGTAGGCAGCTCAACAAAAATTCGAGTACGACTAACATCATGTGCATGCTTGTATGTTTGTGGCCTAAGATTGACGGCTCGGTCAAATGGTTGTTGTCTCTAGATCTTTGATATAACCTGCTTCACGCGTTGCTATGCAAGTTATATCAAAGAGGGGCAATTGTAGACACCCCAATTTGATCCCGCCTAATCTTAGGCAAATTCGATGAGGAAAATAGGTGAAAAAGTGCCCCAGTACGATCCTCGAGAAGTGATCCAAGCTCAATATTTGAACTCAAAACCTTCAAACTAATGAAATTTCGTTGAACCATCAAAACTTGTTGCCCAAGTAAGGCGACCGCCAACTCTCATTGTGGCGACCGCCATAGAATTTTATGGAACCTTCCAAAAACATAGCGACCGCCAACTTGCATTGTGGCGACTGCCAACTTAAAATGGTCTGACGTGTCCCCAAAACGGGGCAGCATCTTATTGGTTGATAAACTCTATAAATACCGTACCCCTAGTATGTTTTCGAGGACAGAATTTGAGTGTGAGGTTTTGAGAGTGAGGCTTTGTCGAGACGCCGAACAATTTCGAGCTCCGACGCCGAAACCCTGCCGAAACACCGAGTTTTGAACCTCTGACACCTACATTGAAGCCCTGCTTAGATCACTACCTGAGGATCAACCTATTGGAGCACATTCCCAACTAGAGGATTCCCCGGCAATCTAGGTATCCCGCTTAGACCCTCGATCTTTCTAAACTCCGCTTTCTCTCTTTTGAAGTGATCGGGTTAATTTCTAATTTAAATTTGTACATTTTCTTTATTTACGTAGTTAACATTATTTATTGCTTAATTTATTTCGTTGAATTTAGTCTTTTAAATTAATTGCTTAATTTGCACTTTCAAACTTAAGCACATTGTCTTTATACATTAAATAGTGTTAATATTTTTGACAATTACAATTTATCAATGTTGTTAATTGTTATAATCTATTGCACTTACATAAAAATGGTTGTGATAATCAATATTACATTCATTTAAATTCTGGTATTTTATTTCTTTCCTTTTATGTTAATTTAATATTCTAGCATTTAACTTTTTTTTAGTCTAAATTTTATTTCAGTAGCATTTTTATTTTTCTTGTAACATTAATTCAATACTCTATTTTATTTTTTTTCATAACTTATTCTTCTTTTTAGCTTTCATTTAATAATAATGTTTCTTCTTTCTTTTTCTCGTAATATAGCTTCAATTTCTTTTCTCATTTCTTTTTTTTCTTAGTTAGATGTAATTTTTTTTAACGTACCATTTATTTATTTTTCCTTTATTCTCATATAATATTAGGTTAATGTTCTTTTATTTTCTTAGCATTGTTTCAATATTCGGACATCTATTTTCTTTCTTCTATTCTTTTCTATTAATTCAATGTCCATTTTCTTTTCATTTATTTTCTTCCATCCTTTTCTTTTATTCTTCTTTAAAATATGAAATAATTAACAATCATCCTTTTATTCAAAACTACCCTTCGTTAGCTTAATGCTTCTTCCATAGTATTTTTTTTTCTTTTCTGTCGTTAACCACAAAAAAATCACAAAAAAATAAAAATTTTTTTATGCTAGTTAATGTTTCTCATCTTTTTATTTTTACCTTCTCAAGTTAGTAGTGTAGCTTTTTAATAATTAAAACTCATTTGTTCATTTCTATTATTTTTCTTCTCTTTTTCTTTGTTTGAAAAACAGGAAATACAAATAGATAGGTTTTCTTTTAGTAGCATCTTCTAAACCTTTTTATTTAATATCTTTTTCTTTTACAAAATTTCTTCTTCGTTTTCTTTTTTTTTTTAGATTCTCAAACTTTCTTTTGTCAAAACACCTTTATTTTTGTTTTCTTTGTTGATAAATTTCCTTTTCAAAACATAGAATTTTCATACATCTTTTATTTGTTTTGTATATTTAGTAGTTTTGACAATATGCATATTTTTAGTTACTTTTGATTTGCTCATTTTGTTAGCAATCCGTGTTTAAGTAATCTTAACAACTTTAGCATATTTTGTTCATTTGCTTTGAAATCATATTAGTTTAGATTGCTTAAACAATATTACATGTAGGTATATTTCATGTATCTTTTAGTTAGAAATTGCATGCCGTAGAACTTAGGATTTTACCCATTTATTTGTTCTAATTTAGAGTGATATGTACATATTTTATGTATTTTCTATATTTGATTTTAGATGTTCTCTCTTCACCACCATTTTCTTTATTTGCATGCATTTGAGAAATTCTATTAAAGAACCAATGATGATTAGTAGAGGCCAACTTTATGGT
>JAULJZ010198334.1:0-20001 GCA_032270985.1 Heliamphora pulchella
GAGCTTCAATTTGAGTACAAGAACGACCCAATTTCGAGTCCGGATGAGGGAGATATGATCAAAACAAAATGGCCCTGTGCAGGCAGTCCGCTCGAGCGGACGTCGGGCGCTCGAGCGAGCAGGCACCCGAGAAAAGCCTAGATTTTGCCCTGTTGTGCGTTCTATGCCCCAAAACTTTTAAACACTCACTATGATGCTTCAAAACATACATAAACTTAACAATTCGGATATTTTTAACACCTACGGACACACACGAGCCCAAAACATCAAGAACCACCGAATGAAAAACCTCAAAATTCGGTTCACCCAACCAAAAACATCCCAAAAACGGTTTTAAACCAAAACCCGATCTTTAAATCAAATTTTTATGCATTTTTAACCGGTAAAAACACTTATGATTACACGTAGCACCCTTATAAGACATAAGAGTCTAGTATTCTACCTCGTTGAATTAAAAACTCAACGCCTAGATCCACGTGCAAAACCAAACTTCGCCGAAATAAAACTCTGTCCGAATGAACACATAGCCTAACGTGCCAATAGTAAGGATCCGCTGTTGGATCGTCGAAAACTCAGCTCCGGGCCCCCGAGAAGTTAGAGAGAAGGCAGAGCGTTTGGGTTGGTTCAAAAGCTAGAGAGAGAATGGGAAAGATATTTTGAATAAAAATATCTAAAGGAATATATTTATAAGCTCGCAGAAAAATATCTTTTTTTTTTGAAAGCTGCGCCACAATGGCCAACGGACTCGGGAACCAAACCTCGCATGCATATCTAAACCCGAACATGCATAAAACTGCATATAAACATGCTAAAGCAAAAATGCTATACGTGCGTTGAAAAATGTCGAAAAAGAAAATGTGTAAGGGTCTCACAATTCTACCCCCCTTAAAGGAATTTCGTTCTCGAAATTCACCACAAGGTTAAAAGGAAACAACCACGTCGATCGCAATCGACACAGGCACAAGAGGTGGTCAGCCGAACCATTCCTAGGATATAGTCAAACAAGGTCAGGCATCCTAAACAACGGCTAACTATCTAAAAAACACGGGATCTACCACTCACCCTAACATCACAGCCTCACCAACCGCTGCCTCAACACAGCACACCACCCACGTAGTCCACCACCAACTCCAAACCCACGGCCACAGCCTCAAACACAGCCTCGCCCTCTCTGCACAGAAATCACGTCTATTTAAACAAAAAAAAAAACAGAACATAAGACACAACAAATCGCATGAACATAAACACTAAGCACATAAGCATGTCAATATGTAGCCACATAGGTTCATGCTAAACATACTCCACATACCGAGAAGAACCGACAAAAATGATGCGTCAATTTGGACAACCTACTTGGATTTTCTGCTAGAAATCACGTCAGCTAAACGCGTTTCTAACTTGGCTCCCAAGTTTATTAATCTAAGCGCCCAAAGGCAGGACTAATCATTCCCATAGTTCAACCCCCATGTTCACATATACACAACATTCTCATGCTTAGCATGTCAACACGTTCATGTTATCAAAGCATCTAAACACATGCAATCAAGCACACGTAATAAACCTCACACGGTAATGCACCTTCTTCCCACGGCTCTAGGTATTCGAACCCAGAGCTCTGATACTATTTTGTCACGCCCCAAATTGCGGGTCACGTGAAACACCCTCAAGCAACCAAACATAACGCCCAACCCGAGAATACACTCTCAATATGAAACATACATGCATTGTATATAATTGCCAACCGACTTACAATACATAAGGCTCCAACCCCAAAAAGCTTACACTACATGGTTCCAACACCGAAAAAACATGTTACAGCATACATGTTTAAAAACGAGCAAAAAGGAAGACTACAGATCTTCTGCCCCTCTGGCACCTAAAGATCAACCTGCGTGACTGGTACCTGAAAAAACATTTTAAATCCTACACCGTGAGCCAAAGCTCAGCAGAAACTAGACAAGCATGAAATATAAGCTAAACATGCTAGGAAAACGAGGTGCAGTTTTCGACTCTCTTTCAAGCCTTTAAAATAATTTTCACATGTAAACGGGAAAGCGAGAATAAGAACCATTGTCAACTCACAAGAGTCTTGAAAACAGTTTGAAAACGATTTTTATATCACGACTCACACGAGTCTTAAAAACAATTTAAAATTGGTTTTATCCGTATCACAATGCAGTACATGCAATCTATGATACATATAATCGGCCCTCACAAGCTACAATAATAGTTCTATAGAAATACGGTGGTGCACACCCATCACAAGGATTTTCTCAGACTGTCACCGAAGGACCATAGCCCCAACTAATACATCGTTAGCCACGGCTAACTTGTACAACCTACGCAACGCATGCCACCCATGCAACTCAACACATGCATCCCACAACACGCAACACATGCTACCCGTGCATGCAACCCGTGCAACACACACAGCGCTTGCAATCCGTGCAACACACAACACACGCAACCCGTGCAACACACACCACGTATGCAACCCGTGCAACACACACAACGCACGCAACTCGTGCAACACACACCATATATGCAATTCATCTATGTAATCCATACATAAATAACTAGAGTTATAAATGCACATAGCCATGTATAACTACACATCATGCATTTTTAGGATCATATTTTCATCCTTCATACCCAGACACTTACACACACATGCACCGTCAGGATCACTTTTCCATCCTTCAGGTTCTCACACGCACACACACATCGTTAACCAGAGTTAACATTTCTCGAACCACCTTTCCGTCCACGTTAACTAGAGCTAACATTTATCGAGCCACTTTTTCGCCTATGAACCACTTTTTCGTCCAAAACACTTCGGACCACCTTTTCGTCCATGGGACAGCGGACCACATTTTTGTCCGTCCACACAACCACACACACACACGTGTCACTAAAACCAAAGTTTTAGATACCGCAAGACTACATGTCCGTCTTACATTTCAAAAATCATATAAGACCACAGTTCCATCTTATGTTTCATAATCATATAAGACCACATTTCCGTCTTATGATATGTATAAATAAAACTAGAGTTTTAAATGCACATAACCACGTAAAACACTACGTTTCACATATCGGCACCCATGCCACACAACCAAACGTCCACTCATCGAACAACCCGTCCATTCACCAGGACAACCAACGATGCAAAAACCCCAAAACTTAACCCAGAGGCCAACACCACTCGAGTGCTTGAGCGCTCAACCACCGCTCGAGCGGTCCCCTACCGACATACATCTCTGCCACCACCTCGCTTGAGCGCACAATCACCGCTCGAGCGGTCAACGCTGGGAGAAAACTCAAACCAAAAAACAAAACCAAACCCCCGCACGTAACGATGCACTAACCACCACAAACACAACTGTGTACCAAAAATCTGCATCTAACCATACACGTCATACACCCGACACATACCCACGACGCCCACACACGACCAACACAAACCCACGACGCCCACACGCGCCCAACATAAACAACAAAACTACACAACATAACCTAACCAAAGGTCAACACAAACCTCCCACAAAACAGTTCTCACCAAAACCCCATCTCTAGAAAGAACACCGGACCCAGCACATTCCGCACCCAACGATGCACCAACAACTACACACACAACCGTGCACCAACACCTCGCATGAAATGACCAACACCCTCTCTGTGATTTCAATTGACAAGACCCCATAATCCCAACAACTGAAAAACCACTAGAGGAGAGCAGTTGATCGACCCCCATAACCTAATCAACCGAGAGGCCACCACATGACCAACAGAAACCCCAAAGGCCCCAACACAACCAGCACGGGTTCCCACAAGGCCAACACGGCCAACACGGACCCCCACACGGTCATCACGGCCAACACAAATGAAAAACAGTTAAAAAAATTTGACATACGCTCACTATTTTGCTCATAACTTTTTCTACAAAAAGAATTTTCTTATGAGAGAGGTGTCATTGGAAAGAAGACTTCCGGGGCTACTATTTGAGTACAAGAACGACCCAATTCCGAGTCCGAATGAGAGAGATATGATCAAAACAAAACGGCCCTGTACAGCCAGTCCGCTCGAGCGGACGTCGGGCGCTCGAGCGAGCAGCCACCCGAGAAAAACCCATATTTTTCTCTATTTTTTGTTCTAAGCCCCAAAACTCTCAAACACTCACTATGATACTTCAAAACACACATAAACTTACCTATTCGCATATTTTTAACACCCACGGACATACACGAGCCCAAAACATCAAGAACTACAGAACGAAAAATCTCAAAAACCGGTTCACCCAACCGAAAACAACCCAAAAATGGTTTTAAATCAAAACCCAATCTTTAAATCGATTTTTTTATGCATTTTTAACCGGTAAAAATACCTACGATTACACGTAGTACCCTTATAAGACATGAGAGTTTAGGATCCTATCTCGTTCAGTTAAAAACTCGATGCCTTGATCTACATGCAAAACTATACTTTACCGAAATAAAATTCTATCCGGATGAACGCGTAGCCCACCATGCCAATAGCAGGAATTCGCTGTTAGATCGTCGAAAACCAAGCCCCGGACCTTCGAGAAGTTAGAGAGAAGGCAGAGCGTTTGGGTTAGTTCAAAAGCTAGAGAGAGGATGGAAAAGAAATTTTGAATAAAAATATCTAAAGGAAGATATTTATAGGCTCACCAAAAAAATATCTTTTTTTTTGAAACCTGGGCCACAACGGCCAACGGCCCTCGGAACCAACCCTGCATGCATATCTAAATCCAAACATGCATAAAAACGCATATAATCATGCTAAAGCAAAAATGCTAAATGTGCGTCGAAAAACGCCGAAAAAGAAAATGTGCCAGGGTCTCACAGTGTATATGAGACTCGTAATTGATACTTTGTTGTGTTTCCAAGCCTTTTTTATGTGAAGTCTTTCTTATTTTGTAGTTGTATTCAATACATATCTACGGGCAGTTATTTTTGCCTGTCGAAGAACACGCTTCTATGTTGACCGAATTTGTTGCAATTTGATAAATCAATCTGTGGCCATTATGGCTGTAAGTATGCCCCTTTTCCTTTCTCAGACCCTTCTTTATCTAAAACACACTTGACTGTAGTATAAGTACCCAGCTCATGATGTTCATTGTTCACTTGTTCTATGGGGCTTGTGGTTTCTCCCTGCTTACTAAAAGTTATAGAGCTGAATTAAGGGTATTCTTCCTTTGGTTGATGTAGGTTAGGGCACTATGTGAAAAGGCTAAAGAGTTATTAATGGAAGAAAGTAATGTGCAGGTGTAAATCTTTGCTCTTATTGTTCATTCATATGAGTACTTTTGGTTTATGATATATGCATTTCTATATTGGCTCTATAGTGGAATGTTGAGCCTTGAGTCATAGTGCATTAAATAATTGATTGTAGTCCATCAAAATTCACGTAATCTAGGATTTCAATTGTCTTTGGACTTTCCTCTGCATTTATTGTTCACTAAGGCACCTATTTTGTTGCATCTGAAAGTTGAATTGGTTCCTTTTTTCCCCTTTTTCTTGCCATGCAGCCTGTTAAATGCCCTGTGACCATTTGTGGGTGACATTCATGGGAAGTTTCATGATCTTGCAAGACTTTTTCGCATTGGAGGAAAGGTATTTGTTCTGGCTAAGGCCTTTCTGTTCTGTATTTTTTTTCTTTTTCTCCAAATTAATTTGTTTCTACTACAAGAAGTGTGTTCTAAGATCACCCCGGTGGGTGGATCTAGGTATGGAAGTGGTCTTTTTGTGAATAGTTGGCTAAATTGATTTTAGTGATGCGTATCGCGTCAGATGCCATCTTTGCTCTAGGATGTCTGGTAAATGAGGAAAAATTTGGTTATATAGTCTGATTAGAAAGCATTTTTGCTGTATGGTTGTATTTATTTACCTTTCCTACAATGTTACTACTGGTATTGCTTAGATTCTTGCTCGTCAACCCTGGGAACTTGCAGTAATAGCACACAAAGATGGCTTGTATGTACTCCATATACTAACAGATATGTTAGGTTCATATATTCTCTCCATTTGCTATGGTTTGGATTCCAATTTTAGCTAATTTGCATCCGTCCTCAAATCACAGTTCAAACCTAATTCAATCAAATTAAATTGCTCTCAAGATGGTGAGTAAAAGTAAAGCTAAAAATATAAAAAAATATAAACTTTTCTATTTGAACTGGATTCAGATGAATTTTGATCTGATGATAGTGAGTAAAAGCAAAGTTGAAAATATAAAATTACTAATTTTGGTGCCATTTAATGATATGTTTTTCTTAACCAAAAAAAAAGAAGAAGAAAAATACTAATTGAGATTGAGTTGGCTTAGGGCAACTTAGGTTCATGGGCTAGTGCCAATCTTCCTATTTGGAGTCACTTGGGCTATGGTTGCCAGACTTTAGGGTTTGTCATCTCTGCTAATGAGATTTTTTTTAGGTAATTACCCTGTTTCTTCCCATGACCTTGGAGAGGACCTTATAGTTATAGATATGCTTGATTATATATGTGCCCAAGTCTACACACAGTTCTTAATGATTCATGTAAGTCCATTAGCAGAACATGAAAGCTTCACATATGGCAGCGGTATTATGACCTGAGGTTGCCTACTACTAGTTCCTTCACTCATTTATAGAACTATTATTCATGCATTCTTATTATAATTATCTAGTTTACATATGTAATTATTTGTACCATTTTGTTATTGGTAGTGCCCATATACAAATTACTTGTTCATGGAGAATTATGTTGATCGTGTGTATTATTCAGTTGAAACTATCACGGTATGTAGTTGGTGGTCAGTGGACTTGGAGAAATGATTAATTTTCTTGATTTTATTTGTTTATTTTCTTAACTGCACTTGGACTAAAGAACTCTCTATGGGTATATGCTCTATTAGTGTCATTTATTCAGTCTACTGCATTAGAGTTTTCTTATTATGCTTCATTTACTCTTTTTTTGTTTGTGAAATGCAAGAAGTATCGATTATAAATAGTTACTATATTTCGTGCTATCTATCTATATAGCTACACACATCCACACTCATGCCAATTTTGCTTCCTTTTAAACATAATAGGATGCTTGATTTTCATTTTTTAGATACCCCTGAAATTCTTATATAGCAAAAAATTTTAATTTGTGTGACCAAAATTTCAAAAAGAAATGCTTTGGTCAGTTTACAGTTTAGTTGATGTTTTCTATTTTTTGGAATAATAGTAATTGTGTTGAATATTGGATGGAGTTGAAAGAAGAAAATGTATTGATGTGAAAATAATAATCATTAATTAGTTTACATTGTGATTGTGAGTTGAAATTCAGACTGTGCCTGAGTATAGATTGTTGTTTGAATTTAACAGGTTTTCGAAATTTTGAGATAGTCCAAAAAATAGAAAAAATTTTGTCGAAATTTATAAATTTTATACTTAGATTATTTTATAAATCTAGAAGTTATTCTTTTTAAAATGAGTTAAAGAATTCGAGAGAATATCATAAGAGAAGTTCTAGTCATAGGGAGAACGGGTTATAATGTAGGGATCACGCGCATCGGATATGAGGTCGTGACAATTTGTGCATAAGGCTTCAAACTTTCTAGTCCTGGATGATAATATATGATTTTGGGGTTACAGTAATTGCTTATTTTTTCAACTTTTGACCAACTTGTTTACTATTTTTTTGTTCGCTGCTAATTCTATCTTATGAATTGGATTGACTTGCAGATTTCAGAGTGTGGCTAACATTGTTTTTCTCAACACTGGTTCATGTGATAAATTTGTTGGAATTGCTGCTCCTTTCTTTAGTAAGAATTCTCTCAATTTGTATTGTGACAAATTTTAAATTATTAGATATTTTTTTTAATTTGATACAATTGATCAAAAGATTATTGAATGTCATATGAATATATTTTTTTGAAAATTTATTGAATTCTTTCATTACAGTCATGATAATTTGTTTTGTTGTCATGTGTTTAGAACTTGGAGTATATTCTGTTGGAAACGCTATTTTATAATTGGCTTTTATGTTTCACGTTATGCTTTATGAATATGATAGAACTAAATATGTAGAAATTTAAATTTGAAGCTAGTTAGAATTGGTGAGTCAGGTATTGTATTACTTGACAAGGTTATTATAGGTGAAAAAAGACTCGAAATAACATTAGGTGTGCGTTGGTGCGCAGTGGTTATTTTTAATAACATTTTTTCAATTTTTATCACGCACAAAAAGTGTGGTCGATAATGCGAAATTGACTTAACAGTCACACTAATTTTATTTTTAACCACGCTTTTGGTTATTTTTAATCACGCTTTTGGTTATTTTTAATCACACTTTTCAGTTTTTATCACGCACAAAAAGTATAGTCGATAATACAAAATCGAGATTTTAAAATTTTAACAATCACACTAATTTTATTTTTAATCACGTTTTTTTATATTTTTAATCACCCGCAAAAAGCTTGATGGAAAAACTTGATTTTAGATCACAACCACATAAACCACGCTTGGAAAAGCGTGATTATAACCTTATAATCACATTTTTAAAGCGTGATGTTTCAACAGTTTTGTAGTAGTGATATCCACCAAAAGGTTTACATTATACTGTTCCAACACCAAAAAACATGTAGACATACATGGTTCAAAATAATAAAAAGAAGACTATCTCCTGCCTCAATCGGAAATCCCGAATCAACTCACATGATCGGTACCTGAAAAACATTTTAAAGCCCACACCGTAAGACAAAACGCAGCAGAAACAAGACAAATATACAATATAAACCAAACATGCTCAAAAAACGAAGTGCAATTTTCGACTTACACAAGCCATAAAAATGGTTTTATATCTTAACTCATACGAGTTTCAGATGAAAATATTTGAAAAACGATTTTATACGAGAACTCCCAAGAGTCTCGAAGAAAACAGTTTTGAAAACGATTTTGTATCATGACTCATCAGAGCTTAGAAAATAACTTGATATATATAGGTATAGAACAATACTTCACCAGGAAAGATAGACTTCTACGTGTCAAGACTCCCACGAGCGCCACATGCAATAAAGAATCGAGTCTCACAAGTCTTAATAACCATCCTAACATAGAGATAAAGATCCCTATTCAAACACATCAACGGGATAAAATCGTACACCACGGGATAAAATCGTATACCACGAGATAAAATCGCACACCACGGAATAAAATTGTATACCACGGGATAACACCGAACACTACGGGATAACACTGAGCACTACGAAATAATACCGAATCAACATATGTGTAAACAAAACCAAAGCCTTAAATGCTTCAAGACCACATAAGATTATGTACCACTCTACCAAATGCATGAACAAAGCTAATCGGAGTTCTATAAGCACAGAAGCACGTATAACCACGACGTTCCACATAACGACGCCACCTAACCAGACATGACATCACAAGCCACAGACCCGTCATCCGTTCACCTAAACGACCCGTCCACTCACCGGGACAACCGACAATACAGAAAAAGAAAACCTAACCCGGAGACCAACACCAGAATCTCCCACGAAATGGTTCTCACTAGAAACCACCTTTAAAACAAACAACGGACCCACACGTCTTACACCCAACGATGCAACAACCATCACGCACACGACTGTGCCTCAACACCTGCATGACGTGGCCAACACCCTCTCCGTGACTTCAATCGATTGGACCCCATAATCCAATAAACTAAAAAATCACTAGAGGAGGGCAGTCGATCGAGGCCCATAACCCAATTGACCGAGAGGACACCACACGACCACCCAAAACCACCAAAAACACCAAACGCCCAACACAGGACCCTAGTTGACTGGACTCCATGGCCAGTCGACTGAAAACACACTGGAAACCAAAAATCCCAAATTGAGCCAACTCAGTCGATTGAGCTCCCAGGTTCAGTCAACTGAACCCACAAAACCATGATCCAGTTGACTGATCCCCTCGATCCAGTTGACTGATCCCCTCGATCCAGTCGACTGAACCCAGGCAAAAACCGACTTTGAGTTATTGATTCGGCACTCAAAACTCCAAAACGAAGCCTCTAGACTCCCATCCAACACCCTTAATCATACACAATCCCAAGACTAACACCAAAACCTCAAAAGAAGCACTCGAGACCTAATTTCATCCAACCAAAATCGATGAAAAATGGTTTTGAACCCCAAAACCAACGTTTAAAATATAAAGCGATTTCATGCATTTTAAAATGATAAAAACACACACGATTACATGTAGCACCCCTATAATACATGAGAGTTTAGGATCTTACCTCGTTGAGTTAAAAACTCGACGTCTCGATCCACGTGCAAAATTAAATTTTACCAGAATAAAATTTTATCCGGATGAACGCGTAGCCCCCGATTCCAATAGAAAGGATCCACTGTTGGATCGTCGAAAATCGAGCCCCGGGCTCCCGAGAAGTTAGCGAGAAGGCAGAGAGAAAACGAGAAAACTTAGCGGAGAAGTTTTGAAAATATTTTTTGAAAATATTAACGCCAGATAATTATAGGTCACGAAAATATTTTTTTTTTCAAACCCGCGCCACAACGGCCAACGGCCCCGGGAACCAACCCCTTATGCACATCTAAACCCTAACATGCATAAAAATGCATATAAACATACTGAAACGAAAACGACAAACACGCGTCAAAAAATGTCGAAAGAGAAAACGGGTCAAGGTCTCACAACTCCACTCCCTTAAAAGAATTTCATTCCCGAAATTCAACACAAGGTTAAAAGAAAATAACCATGTCGATCGCAATCGACACAAGCATAAGAGATGGTCAGCCACACCATTCCTAGGATATAGTCAAACAAGGTCAGGCATCCTAAACAACGACTAATTATCTCAAAGACACGAGATCTATAATTCACCCCAACCTCACAACCTCACTAACCGCTGTCTCAACACAGCACACCACTGCGGAGTCCATCACCAACCCCCAACAGATGAAATGAAGAAACTAGCCTATAGCCTGCATACTCAGAAAGTACCTCTGCGCACTGGAGAGATCTCTTCTGTATCATCCGGTACAATCGGTGCCCTGGAAGAATTGGGAGTTGTAGGTGCATACGCTCGGCCTTGCATCATTCTGGCATGTCCACCATAACTCGGCACTGTCAGCTGCCGCACCAACTGTACTGAAGCACCCTCACCTGCAATCTGGGAAGTCTGAACTGTAGGATGCGGCTGTCGATCCTGCAAAAATGAACCCTCTAGTGTGCCTACCGTGCTCGGCACACTCTCTTTGGGGACAGTTCCTACGGATATGCCCCTTCTGACCACATCTATAGCAGATCAGTGGCTCTCTCCCCTGTAACTGATTCGGTATTGAACTTTGGGACTGCCTCAACTGTGGATCCCAGACCTGCCTCAGCTACGGGCAATTTGGCACACAATACCCCGGCTGTTCACGTCGATAACATCTTACCTCCCTCTATTGTGGCCTTGCTGACGAAGCCACCGATGGTGCTGGTACGGAGAACTGCTGTGGTAATCCAAATGGATGAAAACTAAGGCCAGAGGACATTTGCCTCTTGCCAGAACGCCCACTTGTCTGTGTCTCTGTCCCACCCTGTGGTGTCCTGGCCTCCCTTGAAGCTCGAATCTCTGCCAAAGTATTCTCAATCCTTGCTGCTGCCTCCAATAGCTCTGTAAACACACGCAGTCCCATGCCAACCACTCTCTCTCTGATCACGGGCCTCAAACCCCGTTCAAACTGCCTCGACCTCAGCTCATTGGTCGTTACTAGCTCTGGTGCAAAATGAGACAGGCTAGTAAACCTGGCCTTATACTGTATAACACCCATCGCTCCCTGGGTGAGAGTATAGAACTTCTCTCTATACAAGTCTCTAGATTAAGTAAGAAAATATTTCTCTAGAAAAACTCTAGTGAATGCTGCCTATGTGACCCCCACAGTATTTCTGGCATACTTTCACTCCTCGTGATCATCACCCCTCAGTTGAAATGTGGCAAAAGAAACCCACAACGCATCCTCAACTATCTATATCGTGTCAAGGATCTGAGTCATCAGCTCCAACCACTCCGTAGCCATTGTAGGATCAAGATCCTCAGCAAAAGTAGGACGATCCATACGCCTGAACTCTCGTATCACCATTGTAGCCCTCGACTTAGGCACTTCATCTCTAACGGTCTCACCTCTAGCTGCCTCAACCAGCTGCTGGATAGAACCAATCAGCACATGCAGCAACTCAGTCGCGTCCATCGATCTCTGGGGAGCATTTGCATTCCTAGCATCAGGGATATGCACATCCCCTTGGCCAAAATCACGACCACGGCCTCGATCACGGCCTGCCCTCTCCACGCAGATATCACGTCTACATGAAAGAAACACAAAACATAAGATGCAGCATATAGCATAAACGTCAGCATGCGAACACGTAGTCACATAGGTTCATGCTAAACAAACTCCACATACCAAGGAGAATCAACAAGAGTGACGCGTCAATTTGGATAACCTACATAGATTCCCTGTTAGAAATCATGTCAGCTGAACGCGTTTCTAACTTGGCTCCCAAGTTTGTTAAGCCAAATGCCCAAAGGCAAGACTAATCACTCCTAAGGTTCAACTCCCATACTCACATATACATAGCATTCACACATACCTCGCATGCTAACACGTTTATGTTATCAAAACATCTAAACACATGCAGTCAAGTACACGCAATCAATCTCACATGGTGATGCACCCTCTTCCCACGGCTCTTAGGTATTCGAACCTAGAGCTCTGATACTATTTTACCACGCCCCAAATTCTGGGCCAAGCGAAATACCCAAGAACAACTAGATAAAACACCCAACCAGGTATTACTCACAAATTAAAACATACAAGCATTTAATATATATCTACCAAAAGGCTTACATTACACGGTTCTAACACCGAAAAACATATAGACATACATGGTTCAGAAGAACAAAAAGAAGACTATCGATCTCCCGCCTCAACCGGCAACCCTGAATCAACCCACACGATCGGTACCTGAAAAACATTTTAAATCCCACACCATGAGCTAAAGCTTAACAGAAACTAGATACGCATGCAACATAAACAAGACATGCTCGGAAAACGAGGTGCAGTTTTTGACTTACACGAGCCATAAAAATGGTTTTATATCTGAACTCATATGAGTTCCAGATGAAAACATTTGAAAAACGAATTTATATGGGAACTCCCAAGAGTCTCAAAGAAAACAGTTTTGAAAACGATTTTGTATCACGACTCATCAGAACCTAGAAAATAACTTGATATATATAGGTATAGAACAATGCTTCACCAGGAAAGATAGACTCCTACGTGCCAAAATTCCCACGAGCCCCACATGCAACACAGAATCGACTCTCACAAGCCTTAATAACCATCCTAACACAGAGATAAAGATCCCTATTTAAACACTTTCACGGGATAAAACCGTACACCACATGATAAAATCGTATTCCACGGGATAAAACCGCACACCAAGGGATAACACCGAACACTACGGGATAATATCGAGCACTACGGGATAATACCGAATCAACATATGCATAAACAAAATCAAAGCCTTAAATGCTTCAAGGCCACATAAGATTACGTACCAGTCTACCACATGCATGAACAAAACTAATAAGAGTTCTATAAGAATATAAGCACGTATAACCACGACGTTTCACATAACGACGCCACCTAACCCGATAAAACATCACAAGCCACTGACCCGTCATCTGTTCACCCGAACGACCTGTCCACTCATCGGGACAACCAACGATACAGAAAACTAAAACCTAACTCGGAGACCAACACCAGAATCTCCCACAAAACGGTTCTCATCAGAAACCACCTTTAAAATAAACAGCAGACCCACACGTCCCGCACCCAACGATGCAACAACCACCACGCACACAACCATGCCTCAACATCCGCATGAAGTGACTAACACCCTCTTCGTGACTTTACTCGATAGGTTCCCATAATCTAATCAACTAAAAAATCACTAGAAGAGAGCAGTCGATCGAACCCCATAACCCAATCGATCGAGTGGATACCACACGACCACCTAAAACCACCAAAAACACCAAATGCCCAACATAGGACCCCAGTCGATTAGACCCCATGCCTAGTCGACTAAAAATACACTGGAAACCAAAAACCCCAAACTGAGCCAACTCAGTCAGCTGACCTCCTAGGTCCAATCGACTGAACCCATAGAACCACGATCTAGTCGACTGACCCCCTCAATCCAGTTGACTGAACCCAGGCAAAAATCGACTCCGAGCTACTGATTCAACCCTCAAACCCCCAAAATGAAGCCTCTAAACTCCCAACCAACACCCTCGGACATACACAAGCCCAAGACTAACACTAAAATCTCGAAAGAAACACATGAGATCTGATTTTATCCAACCAAAATCGACGAAAAATGATTTTGAACCCTAAAACCAACATTTGAAATATAAAGCGATTTCATGCATTTTAAAACGATAAAAGCACACACGATTACACGTAGCACCTTTATAATACATGAGAGTCTAGGATTCTACCTCGTTGAGTTAAAAACTCGATGCCTCGATCCACGTGCAAAACTAAATTTCACCAAAATAAAATTCTGTCACGCCCTAAACTCCAGGTTACGTAAAACACCCATAAACAACCATACAAAATACCAAACCTGATATTTACTCATAATTTAAGTCGTACATGCATTTAATATATCCGCCAAAATGGCTACATTATACGGTTGCAACACCGAAAAACTTGTAAACGTACATGGTAAAAAGAACAAAAAGAAGACCATCAATCTCCTGCCTCAATCGGCAACCCCAAATGAATGCACACGATCGGTACCTGAAATATATTTTAAATCCCACACTGTGAGCCAAAACTCAGTAGAAACTAGATAGGCATGCAATATAAACAAAATTTGCTCGAAAACGAGGTGCAATTTTCGACTCACATAAGCCATAAAAATAGTTTTATATCTGAACTCATACGAGCCCCAGAAGAAAACAGTTGAAAACGATTTCATAGGAGAACTCCCAAGAGTCTCAAAGAAAACAATTTTGAAAATAGTTTTGTATCACGATTCATCAGAGCCTAGCAAATAACTTGATATATATAGATATAGTACAATGTTTCACCAACAAAGATAGACTACTATGAGACACGACTCCCACGAGCCCAACATGCAACACAAAATTGACTCTCACAAGCCTTAATAACCCTCCTAGCAGAGAGATAAAGATCCCTACGCAAACACACATCCACAGGATAAAATCGCATACCACGGGATAAAACCGCACATCACGGGATAAAACCGTATACCACGAAATAAAACTGCACATCAGGGGATAAAATCGTATACCACGGGATAATACCGCATTCCATGGGATAAAATCGCACACCACGGGATAATACCAAATACTACAGGATAACACCGAACACTACAGGATAAAATCGAATCAACATATGCATAAACAAAAGTAATCAGAGTTTTATAAGCACAGAAGCACGTATAACCATGACATTCCACATAACGACGCCACATATCCTGACACGACATCACATGCCACACACCCGTCAATCGCTCACCCGAACGACCCGTACACTCATTGGGACAACCAACGATGCAGAAAATCAAGACCTAACCCGGAGACTAACACCTGAATCTCCCACAAAACGGTTCTTAGCAGAAGCCACCTTTAAAACAAACAACGGACCCACACGTCCCGCACCCACGATGCACCAACACCACGCACACAACCGTGCCTTAACACCCGCATAATGTGACCAACACCCTCTCCGTGACTTCAATTGACAGGACCTCATAATCCAATCAACTGAAAACTACTAGAGGAGGCAGTTGATCGAGCCCTATTACCTAATCGACTAAGAGGACACCACACGATCAACAAAACCACCAAAACACGCAAACGCCCAACACAAGACCTAGTCGACTAGACCCTATCCAGTAGACCCAAACAAGTCACTAGAATTTCAAAAAATTCCCCAAAAACACTAGTCAGTCAACTGACCTCCACGATCCAGTCGACTGAACCACGTTCTAGTCGACTGAACTCATGATCCAGTCAACTGAACCTAGGCAGAAACCACCTCCGAGATACTGTTTTAGCCCTCAAAACTCCAAAACAAAGCCTCCAAACTCTCATCTAACACCCTCGGATATACACACGCGCAAGCCTAACACCAAAATCTCAAAAGAAACACCCGAAACTAACGTTTGAAACATTAAGCAATTTTATGCATTTTAAAACGATAAAAATACACACGATTACACGTAGCACTCTTATAAGATATGAGAGTCTAGGATCCTACCTCGTTGAGTTAAAAACTTGACGCCTCGATCCACGTGAAAAACTAAACTTTGTCGAAATAAAATTCTTTCCGGATGAACGCGTAGCCCACCATGCCAATAGCAAGGATCCACTATTAGATCGTTGAAAATCGAGCCCTGAGCCCCCGAGAAGTTAGAAAGAAGGCATAGAGAAAAAAAAAACTTAGCTGAGAAGTTTTAAAAATATCTAATGCCAGATATTTATAGGCCACAAAAATCTATCTTTTTTTTAAAACCCACGCCGAAATGGCCAATAGCCTCGGGAACCAACTCCACATGCATATCTAAACCCGAACATGCATAAAAACATGTATGAACATGATGTGACAAAAATGGTAAACACGCGTCGAAAAACGGGTCAGGGTCTCACAACTCTACCCCTTAAAGGACTTTTATCCCCAAAATTCAGTACAAGGTCAAAAGAAAATAACCACATCGATCGCAATCGACACAAGTATAAGAGATGGTCAGCCACACTATTTCTAGGATATAGTCAAACAAGGTCAGGCATCTTAAACAACGATCAACTATCTCAAAGACACTGGATTTACAACTCACCCCAACCTCACAACCTCACCAACCGCTGTCTCAACACAGCACACCACCGTGGAGTCCATCATCAACCCCCAACAGATGAAATGAAGAAACTGGCCCAAAGCCTACATACTCAGAAAGTACCTCTGCGCACTGGAGAAGTATCTATTTCATCAAGCACGACTAGTGCCCTGAAAGAACTGGGAGCTGTAAGTGCATACGCCCACCTACAATCCGAGATGTCTGAATTACGAGATGAAGCTGTCGATCCTGCACAAATGAACCCTCTGGTGTGCCTACTATGCTCGGTGCACTCTCTCTTTAGGGACAGTTCCTGCAAATATGTCCACTCTGACCACATCTAAAACAAATCGGTGGCCCTCTCCCTTGTGACTGATTTGCCACAGGACTCTAGGAATGCCTCAACTTTGGATCCCAGTACTGCCTTGGCTACAAGCAATCTGGCATATAATGCCCTGGCTGTTCATACCAATAACATCTAACCTCCCTTTGCTCTGGCCTCCTCGACAAAGTCACTGATGGTGATGGTGTAAAAAACTGTTGTGGTAATCCAGATGGATGGAAACTAAGGCCAGAGTGTTAGGGTTGGTATACTGAAAATCATGTTTTTAGTATTTAACTTTATTTTTTAATAAAATTAATTTTTCATTTTATGATAATCTTTATGAACAATATATGTGCATTATTTTCTTAATGTTATGCTTGTATGTCCGATATTCTGTATAGTATTTAATCTGGTGTATAGAGTACGATTTACACACAGAAGATCAGATTTTATGTTCTTGCAGAATATAAGTTTTATGTTCACAGTTTATATAGAAATAGACATACCATCGGTACGACTGTAGCACAGAGTTTTAGTAGGCCTGTTTTGGTTACGGGGAACAGATAATAGCGTCGTCTATTGTTTCGACTCTCTATACTAGTACACTTTGTGTGTATTGAACGAGACATTTGGGGTAATTAATTTTATACTGACTATATAAATTAATTCACACCCCAAGATTATTAAAAATAGTGCTTATCCTCTTAGTCCTGAAATAATTATTGATTTGCGTATATTTAATATTCGTTATTTTAATTCATTAAAGGGTGCAATCTTATATGAGTATATATTTTCGGTGAGTTGGATAGCGGTATTATTTATATGGCGAAGATTAATTATTGACGGAATTCACGTTTCGAAAGATCGGGATTGACGATACCCCCTTAAAGAAGTTTATAAATTTTGACCGGGTCAAACTCTGCAGGTGGATTTAATTAGCCGGCGGTCAAATAAGTTAAGCAGAAGGGTTTAAGGAATATTAAGATACCGATTAAAATAAATTATTTGTAATTAAATTTAATTAGCGGGTATCGAAAATCTTAACGTGTGGAGAAACGGTAAGTATTTAATAACAAGAGTTCAATGCTATATAGTCTTGAGATTATGGGTCTGAGTGCAATTATAGTTTTTTAGTGATGTAAACTGTAATTTAATTTTTTATGAAAATTGTAGAAATTACTGCTGATTTTCTATAATTGCAGATACCGTTATGAGGCTTGCTTAATTGCAGAAACCGTTGGTACGTGCCTATATTCCACTGAAAGTCTTACTCATAATTACTCACTAAGTTCTTGCTGTAGCCCTATATATATATGCGGGTAAGCTGAACCAGTTTCATAAGTTGTCTTCTAATACTAAAGCTATCTTAGTTCTGCCGGTACGAGTTCTCAGAGGATTATAACCCACACTATATCCGAGAATCGCATAAGAAAATATAGTAGAAGATCTTATAGGAGCTTCAACTCGATTTCAAATTGTAGTTGAAGATTCGACCGGTAAAAAGGTATTTTTTTAAATTAACTTCGGATCCACGAGTTTTATTTTGATCATTCATCATCAAAAGTTTTTTATCTGGAGCCCGTTTTGGCGTTGACCCGTCTAGTTAATTTTTTCCAGTAATCGTTTGCAAAAACAAAGATCTTGGCAGTCTTGCCTTTAACAATTAGTATTAGAGCCGTTATGTTTTTTGTTTTCAATTATCGGGGCCGAGTAGTTCTAGAACTGTTGCTAACTTTATTTTGTAGGCATTCTAATTTCAATTTTATAATCGTCATTTAATTTTCATATTTGATTGAATGGTATGAATGATAATTATTTTTTTAAGCACATGAGTTGACTATGATAGATCGAATGTGAGCCTTCGAAACATATGATTGATGTAATAGCTAGCTTCTATTTTTAATATATTTATTTAGATTATTTAAGAACAGATTGAACATGTCAAAGTATTTCGAAAACGGAGTTCGGATGAGGCCAGAACAGCCTCAGGAACTTGGATGTTAAAGGCGGCGGTGCTGGGTGTGGCGGCAGTAGCTTTGAGCAGTATTTTTGTCAGTTTTCTAGGCTATTTTTGAGAAGTTTTTCTCATAACAAAATGGTACTTTTCAAGAGCTTTCTTTTGATATAAAGTACGTCGAAAATCGAGTTTGGAAATAGGTCGAAAAAGCCTTGAGAAGTTAGCTGCGCAGTGCTGTTGCGGCCAGCAACGTTTTTTGTTGTTCGGACAGTTTTTTTGATTATTTTTCGGGCAGTTTTTCAGTAGATTTTTTGACAAAAAAATCTCATATTTCGAGAGCTTTTCAACGATATAAAGTTCATCGAAAATCGAGCCCAGATGAGGTGGTAGGAGCTGCCTGAAGGTGGCAGCAAGGTGTGCTGGCGGTAGCTGGTGGTTGCCGGTGACTTTCTCTCTATCGGGACTAATTTTGATGTATATTCTGACATATACTAGACTGATATGATATATATTGATATATCAAATAATATCAGGTAAGCTTGATACAATCAGGACACTAAATCAAAAGCTAACAGGGATTGAAACAGCTGATACTCTCAGGGCGACTGAAATATCTCAGTGTTTTACTTGGATCATAAAATCGGGATATATGCATATCGTATTTATATATATACGAACTGCATGGATGATTACATATCTGTTTTATTTATCTTGTTAATTTAATTAATTCGAAAATTTGATTTTAATTAAAATATTTTGTAATGAAAAATAAAATTAAGTTTTTTTAATTAATTA
>JAULJZ010198344.1:0-20001 GCA_032270985.1 Heliamphora pulchella
CCCCCCCCCCCCCCCCCCCCCCCCCCCCCCCCCCCCCCCCCCCCCCCCCCCCCCCCCCCCCCCCCCCCCCCCCCGTGGTGATGCAAAGCCAACCAGAATTTGGTATTTGAGTGCATTAATCAACCAGGATTGCAATTTGCAAGATCTTTGGGGTAGTTTCATGGGACTAATGAGATCTTATTGATCCTCATTTTTATTAATAACCGAGTGTCCGAGCTAGTTTGTGCCACTTCAACTAATTTTATGATTTTTTGTTAACTGAGTGTCTGGATCAACTTGCGCACACTTCGACTAATTTTAAGACTCTGAAGTTAACAGCCAAGTAAACTTCCAGTAATTCTAAAGAGATTTGAATTAATGACTATTGAAGAATAAACCCAAATCTTGACCAGTTAACTTACCCTTAGGGTGTTTGCTCATTTTCACATATCCAAATAATTAAACCATTCCTCAGGGTTGTTGCTCATTAGATCCAAATAAATAAACCATCCCACAAATCCCGCCTTGCGCACAATTTTAAGAGAATTTGGCTGAAGAAATATGCGAAACAACCTTTTGAAAGCTTTAAATGATAGCTCATCTAAAGCTCTTTCTTTGTTCCCCGCGATTGTTCATGATATCTTCTCCAGCCTTGAGTGCCACTGAAAATGCAAAAAGAAAAAAAGAAGCTTACCTGTTTAAATGAATCTTAAATTTGAAAAACTAATAGGTATTCCCATAGTACCATATATATATATATATATATATCTATAGTTGTCGAAATCAATAAAATTGAATTGTGAAACAAAACTATCTTTCTATGAACCGTGAATTATAAAAATTTAGTTATAATTTCTAAAATACATTTAAAAAGACATCTAAAAGTTAGATATTAAAGATATATTATCAATATGAACTTAGTGGTAAATTAATGAAAAACTTATTTTGAATAATGAGCACGTAGTGGAATAGATAAAACACTTGCATTTAGGACAAAAGATGTGAGTTCAAACCTCAGCATGATCGTTAACCTCGTATAGCTTTATTAATTATGCTATAATTTTTGAAAATTCGTAGGTAAATTTGTGGATTTAGGGGCATCTAACCCAAAATCAATTACTAATCGTGGAGAGGCCTCAAAATTATATGAATCAAACTGAATAGCTTAGATATGTGATATGATACATGTTTCTAATACTCCCCCGCATGTGCAACTCAGTTGCATGTGAAGCTAAAAAAATGAATGAAATGATTTAAATGGACCTAGGCAAAAACTTGGCTCGCTATTGCTCAAGACAGCTTTGATACCTTTAGAATTTATAACCATCCAATATAAACCAATTAGTAATTGGTATAGATACCTCAATAATATATCACTATGGTTGGATGACTTAGAAAAGTGATGAGGGATAATTTTCTAAAATACAAAATTATTATGAGTTAAAAAGAAACAATAATCGATACCTGTTTGGTATCAAATCGATTTCTTCGTGCATGCACTGAAAAAAATCATATAGAATCATGTCATACATATCGTGAATCATACTATTGTTGCTTTTGTCGATTCACCTTATCGATATTAAGGATGTAATTTTGGCCCGGTTCGAACCTAACGGGTTCACGCCAAATCTTCGGGCCGGATCGGGCCTTTTTGTCCAAGGGTCGGCCTGAACCCTAAAGGTCCTGAGCTAGGGCTCGGGCCTCGGGCCTCGGGCTCGGGCCTAGGACCGAGCCACGGGCAGGCCGTGCGGGTTTTTGATTTTTTTTCTTTTTTTTTGTTTAATTTGTTATATAATTAGTTATATAAGTTTATATTATTAGTTATTACTTATTATTTTATTATTTACTTATTATTATGATGTTATATTTTATTAGTTCAAGTTGATAAGTTTAATAATGTATTATTAATTATTAGTTTATTTAAGTTTATTAGTTTTGATAATTTATAATTTATTATTAGTTATTAAGTTTATTATTCTATAAGTTTATACTTTATTTGTTTATTAGTTTTTAAGTTTATAATTTATAAATTTATTATTGCTTTACAAGTTTATAGTTTATAACTTTAAATTATTAATTTATTATAAGTTTAATAGTTTACTTATTATAAGTTTATTATTGATTTGAAAGGTTATAGTTTATATTATTATAAGTTTATAAGTTTATAATGCATTATTATTAATTTACTAGTTAATTATTTATGATAAGTTTATAGCTTATTAGTTTATTATATAAATTTATACTTTATTTGTTTATTAATTATCTATAAATTTATTATTAATTTATATGTTTATAGTTTATGGTCGGGCTTGGGATCGGCTGGGTTTCAAGCATTAGGTCGGCATGGCCCACGGGTTCAAGGGGAGGCCCAGACCCAGGGGTGGGAGTTACGGGCTCGGGCCTTGGCTGAGCCAATTCAAGCCCGCACAGTGGTGGGCCTCGGGCTGTCCGCAGGCCATGAGCTTTTTTTCTACACCCTTAATCGATACGAATCAATTCTTAAATGTATCAAATCAAATCGTACCCTAGGTATCGTGAAATGTACGATATTGATAAAAGATAATGTATCACTATTGAGTTAATGCTGATAATAAATGAATTGCTTGTGAGATTCAATTTGGTCTTAACCTTCTATAGAAACAAGATATCTCATTAGTATTTCGAATATCTTAATATCTTACCTTAGATGTGGACTACTCCCGTAAGTGAAATGCAATGAACAACGATCTTGTTCTCCACCAAGGCATTTAGTAGAGTGGGTATGGGATGGATCAAACCTTGCCCTTGTCCTACATCCAAATGTGTTGTCTCTTTGTTTTCCATTCTGCCACATAGCACCATTACACAAGTAAATTAAGTGTATTATCATTAAAAAAAAATAGTATGAAAATCTGGTGAAGAAAAAAAGTAAGAGCTTTTAACAATATATAAATGAATGCTTTATATTAAATGTAAATAATAACAAAAAAAAAAAAAAACAATCCAATAGAACGAAAGAGATCCATAAAAGTGATTACTGATGGTGATAGCTATAACCACCAAATTTTTATATATTCTAGACGTTGGGTCTTCTTGTTTCGATGATAACTAACTTTAAAGCTAATAAGAATGTGATTAGGGATGGCAAGAGTTGAATTTGGAAGACCAACGTGCCGGCGGTTTAACGGGTAGGAACTCGTTGCCCTTATCTCAAGTGCTTGGGTTCGAGTTTGATTCATAGCGGCATGTTGGAGTCAAACTTATGCACGTACGTTCAACTCCGTGGCAATCCTTAGCTTCGGCCCTGACATTGGTGCGGTAGAGAGTGCTACAGATTAGTTGTAAATTACGTGTGTAATGCTTCCTGGTGAGTATGTGAAGTAGTCTATTTACACATCCATTTTATCAACAAAAAAAAGAAGTGTTGAATTTGGATGGAACAACTATCATGGCCACTAGAGATCTCTCACCACAAAACTTTCTTTACTCTGAAAACATAAGATCTCTCTCCTAAACCACGAACGAGGATAAATCGTCATTAGAAATTTAGTATTTTATATCCTACAACATATATTTATACACACATAAAGCATTCAATGTGTGTATTTATAAATGGTACAATATGTTATAGATACATAAATCATTCAATGTGTATATTTATAAATGGTAGAATATTTAAAGTTGCCAACTTCATATCCTTTCATAAAACATCAAATTACAAAGGAATACGCAAAGCAATAACTAAGTCTTTAAATGCATAACATGCATGTATCATTTATTATATATATATATATATATATATATATAAAATAAAATTTCAAAAAATGCAAGAATCAAGGGATTGCAATGAGGTGGCTCTAGGATGAGGGCCCTACACACTGCTTGCCTAGTCTTATTTCCCATATCGCCCCTGTCCTAATGTGGAACCCACAATGTAACACCCCTTTACTACTCCACTCTAGCTATGAAGAAATTTATAATTATTGAGTTAAACAATTCTATCTAAAAGAATTAGAAATTGCTAAATATTATTAATGATCACTGAGAAACAGATCATCAGTCAAAATATAACAAAAAAGAAAATATTAATTAAATAAAATCACAAAGAACAAGAAATTGGTAAGAAAAAAAAATACATATACAAATATATTGACATGCATGCAAGTGAATATAGACCCTAAACTGGCTTAAAGAACTAATTAAGAACTAATTACGAGACTCTTCAATTATAGAGAGACAAAGAGAACGGTGTGCAGCTAGAGAGAGAGAAGAGAGCCTGCAAAAATATAGAGAGTTTGTATCGGTTGTTCCAACACATGATAATACATGTGAAAATAGAGCACATGTTCATTAAGGGTAAGGCAAGGTGACCATCGATGTGGACCATGTGGTTTATGCAAGTTCACATTGGGAGATGTTCTTGGATATATATACTAAAAGTCATATTTTTATGTAATAAATTTTAGTCTTTATTTTTTTATTTATTAATAAAATTAATTATTTTTATTTTAATGATAATTCGTATGAACAATGCTTGCACTGTATTATTTATTTAATATTATGTATACGGAAAGTCTATCCGTCCCGAATTATTCTACCGAAGGAAACGACCGAAAGTGAGCAATTGTGGGTAAAAAATTATAAAATAAGGTGTGTTCAAATATGCATTATGTAGTCATTTATTGAATTATTTGTTTTTTAAACATTTTTGTAATATAAATCGTTCATTTTATATTATTTATTAATATTATTACTTGTATAAAAAATAAAATTAATTGAATATTTTTAATTACATGATTTGATTGTTTTTGTTTATCATTGTTTTTTGTAATTATATTACCATTCATTTATATTTCAACAAATGTGATCTACTCACAAAGATATTAATTTCTAATTAATTTAATTTTTTATAAAAATAATCTACTTAATAAATATTATATAATAAATAGTTTCGATCATAAAAATATATAAAAAAAGATCGAAATAATAAATTAATTGCATCCGAAATAAAAATACTGAAAACATTCTCAATGTCAAAAACAGTGAGAACATTCTCAGTGTCAACAAACTGTGAGAACATTTTCATTGGTGTGTGTATATGTGAGAACATTCTCACTGGTTTAGTTTTTGTTGACTTAATTTTGTGTTTGTGTAAATATAATTTTATTTATATTTACTTATTTCGATAAGCCCATGCCCCTCAACTTTTCCAATGGCTTCCAAATACTCATCATCATCGTCGTTGTCTCCGCCACCAAAGTTGCCATCATCTTGTCTTTTTGCCCGTATATGCCTCTGCTCTCCGAGCACCCACATGGGGTTGTTCCGGTGCAGCGTGTCAGGTTGTTACTTAAAACAACCTAAACCCCAATTCACGTGTGAGGTTATTACTTCAAAATTTCAATCCATGAATTCTTTCTGCATTCAGTCATTTTTTTCGATCACATCTTTCGGGAAGCTTAACATCTCTTTCATTCAAAATATGAAAAAAAAATTATATTGAGAAAATTTTAAATCATAAGTTGCTCATTTAATAATTATTTTTTTAATTCTTTCATTCTTAATTTTAAATGAAATGAGTAACTTATAAAAAAATAAAAAGTATTTCAAGTATGAGAAACTTCTCATACTTATTTTTCTTAATTTTTTCGTTATTAGTTTCAAATAAAAAGAGCAACTTGTAAAAAATGTAAACTATTTCAAGTATGAAAAATTTCTCATACTTATTTTTCTTAATTTTTTTGTTATTAATTTCAAATAAAAAAGAGCAACTAGTAAAAAATGTGAACTATTTCAAATATGAGAAACTTCTCATACTTATTTTTCTTAATTTTTTCGTTATTAGTTTCAAATAAAAAGAGCAATTTGTAAAAAAAGTGAACTATTTCAAGTATAAGAAACTTCTTATACTTATTTTTCTTAATTTTTTCGTTATTAGTTTCAAATAAAAAAGAGCAACTAGTAAAAAATGTGAACTATTTCAAGTATGAAAAATTTCTCATACTTATTTTTTTAAATTTTTTCATTCTTAATTTTAAATGAAATGAGCAACTTGTAAAAAATGCGAACTATTTCAAGTATGAGAAACTTGAAATAGAAAATAGTTTCGATTATAAAAATATATAAAAAAAGACTGAAATAATAAATTAATTGCATACGAAATAAAAAATACTGAGAATATTCTCAATGTTAAAAACTGTGAGAATACTTTCAGTGTTAACAAACTGTGAGAACATTCTCACTGGTGTGTGTGTGAGAATGTTCTCATAATTTGTTTGCAAGGCAATTGCAGCATTTATATATTTTGCTGTGCATATTTCTTGCAATTACTTCTGAAGATTTGTGCCTCAAAATGCAGCTCTTTTATTTAATTTAGAGTCGAGGAACGAGGCAAATGAGGAGAGATTTTTGTCCAAATATTCTCAGTGTTAACAAATTGTGAGAACATTCTCATTGGTGTGTGTGTGAGAATGTTATCACAGTTTGTTTGTAAGGCAATGGCAGCATTTGGATATATGAGAAATTTTTCATACATTTTGAAATTTGAGTATGAGAAATTTTTTATAGTACGTATGCATATGAGAAGATCCTTATGTATATATTCTCATATACTGATATCTGATAAATTTTTCATACATTTTCAAATCTAAGTATGATAAGTTTCTCAAAACACATATGTATATGAGAATACCTTCATATACTAAAAGATGAAAATTTTTTCATACATTTTGAGATCTAAATATGAGAAATTTTTCATAACACGTATGTATATGATAACATATAGTGATATATGAGAAACATCTCATACATTTTGAAATTTGAGAATGAGGAGTTTCTCTTAGCACGTATGTATATAAGAATATTTTAATATATTGATATATGAGAAACTTCTCATATATTTTGAAATTTGAGTATGAGAAGTTTTACATAATACGTATGTATCTCATAGCATGTATGTATATGAAAATATTTTCATATAGTGTGAGAAATTTCTCACATATTTTGAAATATTTCTCATACATAATATGATAAACTTTTCATGCATATCTTTCTTAATTTTGTCATTTTTAATTTTAAATGAAATGAACAACTTATGAATAATAAATTTTTTAAACTTATCATACATATTTTTCATAATTTTGTTATTATTAGTTTTAAATAAAATGAACAACTTATGAATGAGAAACTTTTCATACATATTCTTAATTTTAAATGAAATAAGCAACTTATCAATGAAAAATTTCTCAAACTTTTCATACATATATATTTTTTTCTTAATTTTGTCATATTCTTAATTCTAATTAAAATTAGCAACTCATAAATAAAAAATTTCTCAGTATAATTTTTGTCATAACTTGATGATAATTTTTTTTAATATATTGACAAATTATCTAATAATTTGTCAATATATTGGTTTTATGGTTAATTTGTTTATAAAAATTGAATGAAAATTGTTACGGTCTTTTGTCAATTAAATAAACATTAGTGTTTTTCATTTAGCTGGGCACGGGTAAATTAGATAATTAATATGCGAAATAAATAAAATTAATAGTTGAATGACGAAATAAAAGAACATGATAATTTAACGGATAAAAAAATTAACCCTAAAACCAATGATATTATTAAAGTTAATATTTTCAAAATAATCTCAAAATTAATAGTTTAAAAATATTAATATTCTTCATAATCCAATTCACAAAACAAAATTGCCTAAAAATATCACATCAATCTTTTTTTTCTCGCCACATAAAAAGAGGTAAGTCTATTCCCCTAATTATCTCTACACGGAGGAGACCATTCGGTCAAAATTTTTTGTCAATTTTTTCGGTAAACGTAGCATTACTCTTTCTAGAATATCACGACATATTGTAATAGTACTCAAAAAATAAAAAGCTCACAACAATTCCCTAAAAATGTTGATAAGTTTTAAGTCCTCTAGGTATTTGCAAGATATATATATATATATATGATATTTTTCTCAATTTTTTTTGATAGGCCAAAAAAGGAAGGTTTTATATAGGGGAAAGAAGAGGCCTGAGGGGGCATCTTCCCTACGTTGAGGAAGAGGCACGCACAGGCTCAACAATCAAAAGCAAAAGAAGTTGGCAAGATGCCAACCCCACAAACGAGAAAGTGAACAAAACCAAAAGGATACAAAGCATATGATCCTAAGAACTTTAAGAGAGTCTGATAGGCTGCTGGAGCTTCATGCTTCGCACTTCTTTAATCTTGAACATGAATTCTTCCACAGAGAATACTGGGGCCCTTTTTTGTATCTTTTATCCAAGAAGCTGATCTAAGCAAGGCTATTTCCACAACATACTCCAAATCTACCTCTTTTTGGTTGAATATTTTGTCATTCCTTGCTAGCCACAGGGTCTACACTCCTGCAAACAAGTTGCTTATCCAAATTCTACCGCTAAGTTTTTTATATCCCATCCCCAGCCATCAATTGAACATGTTATCTAAATTTTTAGGACATGCCCATTTAATGCCCCACCATTGTAGGGTTTTAACCAAGAACAGCCAAGATTTTGGGCAAATAATGTACAGATGGGTGATGGATTCTATATGATCATCACAAAAGACACAGGTTGCAGAGGCTGAAGGGAAAAAGATATTCCATTTAATGAGCATATCTTTAGTTGGTAATCTGCTTATAAGACCCAACCAAGCATGCATTTGGACCTCAGGAGGAATGAAAGAGATGCGAGCACATGCAGCTTACAATGGAAGTTGACAACCCCATTGTTGTTTCGCAAGCTTTAGTGAATGACCTGACAGAAAATAGCCCAGTACTTTCTGCCTTCCATGCAAGCTTATCCACCTAATCCGTGGCTACTAAAGAGTTCCTTAAGATCCCAAGGAGTTGATTTAACTGATCATTTTTCCATTCAAACAGATCTCGGCGAAATTGGAGATTCCATGAATTACTACTTAGATAGACCTGCCTCAGCGATCCTACTGATTCCTCCTTTTGTGTTGATATAGTAAACAGTCTTAGATTTTTTTTTTTTTTGCATTACCAATCCATCTCTCATTCCAAAATTGAATTGAAGAGCCTGAGCCTACCTTCAGCCAACAATTATCAAAGAGCACTTTTTTAAAAGTTCCCTCATTGAATCCAATCTCCAAAATACCCGTCCAAACAGGTGAACCACTCTTTCATATCAGTGGTTTTGGAAACCGAATTCCACTCTTTTACTATCACTTTTTTATTTTATTTTATTTAAAAGCTCTCAATTTTATTGTTCTTCTTTTGGACGATGAGGATGGAATTTGATTTTCACATCATTACCAAACTAAACTAAATCAAATTAAGGTCTCAATTGGCAATTAATTTAAAAGTTAGAATTTTTTTTCTTTTTTTGGGTGTTTTTAACCAAAAAGCTAAATTTGATTTAAAGTAAATTGCTAGTAAATTAGTTTTGAAGTTAACTGTTTTGATATTATATATTTACGTAAAAAGTTAGTTTTTTTTATTTTTGTTCAAATTGAATAATTTTATCATTCTATATATTTGATATTAACAATTTATGGAGTTAGAGGGAGCTTGAATAGAATATTTTAGGAATTAGTATTTTGATTTGAATTTTTAATTTTTTTGCCAAACGGGTCATGCATGCATGTTGATTTTTTTACATTTTTAACCAAAAAACCAAAAAGGTTAGGTAGAAAATCAGGCCTAAATCAAGCTAATCTTTGTACTAATCGATTGGAGTCGACTACATAATTTTTTTTACGTCATTTTATTTTGTTAAAAGAATATTTTTAGTTAGGATTTTCTCATTATTCACGAGAAAAAATACTTACAAGAAATTCAAAACTATGGATACAAAAAACTAATAACAACAAATCTTAGAAAAATTATCTCAAACATCCACATGCGTATGCATGGAATCTAAAAATAAATAAATCTAATATGCTTCTGAATGACTGAGATATTTTTTTTAATAGTTCATTTCTATTTTTCTTTGTACATACAAACTTTTCGGTCAAAGATCTTTCATGTTGTCACTAGTTCAAAAGAATAAAAAAGAGAAAAAAAAAAAAAAAACTTCCACTATATGATTTGTGGATAACAAGCAAACCTCAGTTGCTCTTTTCTTCCTACTTTCATATTTTTATCTCTCTTTCCAGGCAAAAGCTTCCTTTTCTTTTTTGAAGTCTTGTCTATTGAGCTTAGTTAATTAGGTTTAATAAGGTTAACTAAAGGTAACAATATATATATACATATATATGTATGTATGTATGTATGTATGTATAAAGTCATCACACAACCACCTTATTAGCGTGTTAGATATATAAAACAATATGTATGCGTTTTCCTCCTCTTGCTATATAAGGAAAGTCTTATATTTCGTATGAGAGAAGAAACAGAGAGAAACATAAAGAAATTCTGTAAGCCAAAGAAGAAAGCAGTGCAGAAAATTACGTATAGTGATCTCGAAGATCACTGATATAACTGTTTTTGAAAAATAAGTTATTTTGTATATTTAAGTTTTAGCATTTTATTTATTTTCTTGCAAATTAATAAAATTTATATTATCGCTTTTATAACAATATATATGTTTGAATGTAACACACATACAATTATTGAGAAAACTGACCCAAAATTACTATTTTTCTCTAGCTAGATAATATTGTTACGTCAATAGAGAGTGGGAGGGGTATTATGAAAGTTCACATGAATCTATTAAAGAGACAATCCATATGGTTCCACGTGCCGTGTTTTGAGGCCAACTTCATGTTAGCAGACCTGATGTTTTTTTTTTAAAAAAAAAAAAATCATAATCGTGATTAATTTTTAGTCTGGGCCAAATGAAGTAGTTTTCTTCAATTCCGTGTGTTTAGGGAAGAGAAATTATTGGATTTTTTTTTTTGTTTGCAAAAAGTGGTTTAAAAATATTTTGATTTGATTGCAAGTTTGGAAATTGTAGTGCTAAAAATTAGAGTAATGTTAGTATAGGTGGTGGTGGCCGTGGCAACAACAATAGTAGTGAAAGAAGGTGGTTGTGGCGGAGACAACGGTGGTGGGAGGTTGTAGTGGCGAGGGTTTGGGGGGTGTTGGAGACTGCAACAGAGAGATGGAGGTGGCGATGGCTCCGTATGGTGGTGGCGATGGCAATAGAATGGTGGTAGTTGTGAGATGTGATGGGATGTGGTGGTAGTGGCAATAAAGAGCGTGGTGGCAGTGGTGGTAGTGGTGGCATTACTACTAGAAAAATAATATTTTACTACTAGTAATTTTCATTGCAAAAATTAAAAATCCAATTGTAAAAGATAATTGCGACCACATAACGATAGTACTTTAGCAGACAAATATTTCTTGGGTCGCAAAATATATTAGCGACGACCTGAGACCCTCGCAAAAGAATATAGCGACAATAAATTTATTTTTATGCGACGAACTTTTTCGACACAAAAGATTAATGGAAGTTGTTTTGCCATGGCTAAAAAATCGTCACTAATAACTTGATTTGTGACGTGTGCATTAGTCGCCTCTCGTAAGGAAGTTGATTAGACAACACCTTAATTTTGAGGGTGTTTAGCATTGCTGAAATTAGTATCTTAGGTTATAGCACATAGCAGAAGTTGTAAGTATTTGATAAAGATTATAACTTGTAATTAAAATATAAAAAAAAATAATTATAATTTGTAGTAAAAGTTGTGAGTGTTTAGAAAAGATTGTAATTTATAACTAAAACTAGTAGTAGGGAGTTAAAAATTACTAGCAGTAACTTTGCAAAATAAACACAAATTATAATTTTGTTCTTGTAATACCCAGTATTATTTATTTTAGGGGTGTGCACATGTTAGATTAGAGCAGGTGGAAGAAAAAATTTATATCAATACACCTTTGGTGGGTGTTTATTTTTTCAACCCACTGTCAACCCACTAATCATCAAAATCAATGGGTTGGGTAATTTTTTTTGGCGGTTTTAATTTGCAGTTTAGGCGGTTTAGCAGGTTAAAATTTTTTAAAACTTTGAGATTATTTTCTTAAATTTGTTTCTAAAAAATTAAAAACCTATTGCATTTTTTTTTTCAAAAAAATTATATTTAATACATCAAGCAAAAAATTAACTAAAAATATTATCAATCATTCAACAATAATAATATATAGTAATAACATATTTAAATGTCTCTAACAATAATATTTAAAATACATACTTATTTAAAAAAAATATCCATAATATATAAAGTAGTGATTAAAATTATAAATATTTTAATTTGTTCTTTATAAATTATTAAAAAATATATAAATTTAAATATGTATATAATGTTAAAATTCGTGGTATGTAAAAATACAATAACTAATATATACAACAAATTAACATTTTAAAGTATCAAAGTTTGGCTGTGAGAGTGAAAATCAATGTGTATGTAAAATGAAAATCAATGTGTATATAAAATAGTATAAAGCTCGACCAAAAAACTTTCTACTAATCAAATGTAAGTTACAAAAACTCAAGTAATGATTTTTCTAGTTCAATTAAAGCGTGTATTTAGTTATAAACCAACATTATTGTTTAATCAAAATTAAGATAACAATAATTCATTAATAAATACAAGCCCATATATAGAAAGCTTAGGTTTGTTTTGTGTTTTTTTAATATATATATATATATTGTTTTATTTTATTTTTGAAATTTAAATTCAATTTCCCTTCCCCCAAACATAAAGAATAATGTCCGAGAAAAATAATAAAATAAAAATAAGACCAGAAAAGAATAGATAAATATTATGTTGACACCCCCACTTTATTCTTCGATCTTGAAAGTATTTTAAAAAGAATATTAATATTGTTTAATTTTTTTTCATGATGCACTGGAGAGAATCCAAGGCAATCCAATCCATAAAATTTAAATTAAAGCCGTTGAAAATGACATGCCTGCAAAATTGGAGGAACTTAAGCATGGATCACCCGCATCCACATGTGGAAAAGTACGGTATATTTGATTTTGTAAATTAGACCTCAACAAAGTCATCAGAAAATATTATCGCGCCAGAATTTAGAGTTTGGTTAAAAAATAAAGAATTTAAGAATTATTTTAAAAACTTTTAATACATTGAAAACTAAAAAATTTTGAAAACCCTTTTTTGTTAAAAAATAAAATCGCCACTTGATTTTTTAAAAAAATCAAGAAAAATAAAAATAAGTCACTGATATTTAAAACGTTTAACTAGAGAAAATAAGAGTTTGGAGGCTAATGTACGAATCGGAAAAGGTGTTAGGCACTTTGTTCGCCCAATCTTATGGTTGGCATCTACTAATTATCATTGGTTTTTTAAATATGTTTTTTAAATGTATGCAAATACAAAAAATAAAAGTAAAGAGAGAACAATCAAAATCAAGTAATGAAAATACATAGTATAGGTATATAGAATGCCAAATAAAAAATAAAAAAAAATCTTAAATCCTAAAGCATGCAAATTCTAACTAAGAGATACATGATGTAAACCGCATGCAATATACGAAGTATGAAATCATGTAAATGAAGCTAGTAAACCCTAACCACGTCAAAATTAAATTAAGGATAACATGGACTTAAACGAAAGAAAAATAAACCTAAGAATTTCTAAGTTTTAAACATACTGATCAATACTACAAATCACATATTAGATGCTTCAATCATGATAAAACAAAAAACTGTAAAGACATAATTAAACTACTGAAACATAATTAAGATACTGAAAATAACAAAAACGTGCGGCCATAAGATATAAAGGTTGCTGTCGCGAGGAATATGAGGGAAAAATGCACGGGCTCAATAATGAATGTTGCAACTGTGAGGATGTTAGTACCACAGTGTCACGACCATAACAATGAATGTTGCGACCGTAGAATTTTTAGACACTTTTTTGCTAAAGTTTAATGAACAGTGCAGTGAGGTGTGAATATGTGATGCATATGCAAAATAAAGCAAAGAAACAGAAGCATACTATTATGACCTCAACCAAAATATTATGAGATCATGAAGAACTTAATTCTAAACATAATCTTAGGATCATGCATATTTATAACTCAACTAATTAAAATCAAGAAACTTAACATGTGAATGAGAAATTAAACCTAATTATGAAAAAATTAAAGGAGTAGACATGCAATTCATGAATTAATATTCAAAATTCTAACCCGACCTCTTCACTGAAGTAAAGAATGTGAAGAGAGAAGTGCTAGGGATCTAGCAGAATACCTAGGATGCAACAATCTAGA
Source organism: Heliamphora pulchella (assembly GCA_032270985.1). NCBI lineage: Eukaryota > Viridiplantae > Streptophyta > Magnoliopsida > Ericales > Sarraceniaceae > Heliamphora > Heliamphora pulchella. The sequence goes on from JAULJZ010198344.1 coordinate 14,180, forward strand.
TGAATCCTTAAGCTGTAGAGTGTGGTGATCAGTTATTTGGTCTTCGAGCAGTAGTTCAATTCTAGTATCCAGATCAAAGTCGAGCGAGAGTGTGGATCGGGATGTAAGTTGAGAATGCAATAGAGTACCGGCGTACTTTAGTAATAGTACTCAATAAAGCGGTAGTATATTGCCGTCAGGAAAAGAGGTTTTTTTGAAATCATACCAAAGGTACGTTTATATAGAGTATGCCAGCTAATGAGGTTCTGCCACACTTGATGCTCAGACTGAGCTCACGAAGCTTGCGGTCGCCACCTTCAAAGATTGCGACCGTGAGGATAAAGGTTGTGGTCGTAAGAAAATTTAGGGTTTTCAAGAGATTCATATGGCGGTCGCAACAATCAAACAGACGGTCGCAAGGTTCAAAAGATTGCGGTTGGGCCAATGAACAACCATGTCGTAAGGTTTTGAGGTTGCAGCCTCAAAGTTCAAAAGATGTGATCTTCTGGTTTGGTTTCAAGGAATACTAGATAAGGATTTCTTCCCGGTGATTGTGCAGAGTCATCATACCCACTTGGTTTTCATCATTGGACTCATCTCGATAAATCTAAGATTCGGCGGGGTCAAATTAAGGTGTCTACAAAGAGTAGCAGCAAAACGGCTCAGTTCTTTGAAGCGGTTAACATACTATGTTACTGTGATTGACCCTTGTTTAAGTTCTAGGAACTCTCAGATCTTTCCTTGTCAGAAGGGAGCTGGGAAATACTTCTCTAAGAGCATGTCTTCAAACTGGTCCCATGTCAGAGCGACTGCATCTTGGGTGTTGTTAATCATGGACCATCAATGGTCCGCCTTTCCTTTTAACAGATGTGCTGCTAAGGCCACTCGATATTGCTCATCTTGAACTCCCATTGAGTCGAACAATTTCTTAATGGCCCTTAGCCACTACTCAACTATGCTTGGTTTAGTGCTTCCTCTAAATGTTGGGGCTCATTGCCTACCCAACTCTGATAAAAACCATGCCCGATCACGTACATGTGGGCAATTGATGCTGGCGGCAAGCTCTTTCAAAACTTATGCTAATCCCGGTGCTTCATCGTCTACAGGCCCGTTAGCTTGTCGGTTGTTCAAGCATCTACCGACCATCCTAGAATAAAGAAAGGGAAAGTGTCATGGATTTTTAGGGTTGTTTCGGTTTTTGATTATTTCATATTCTGGCATCTTGTGGAGTTAAATTTGAGATTATAAGACAACTTGCAAAGATTTCTAATAATAACTACTTGCATTTCATAACAACCAGATTTAAACACATAACCGATACGGGTTTCAAAATGTTTACAAAACACCCATACATCATTCAAACAAAAAGAAAATACAATGCCTAGTACACTAAAGTCTAGCTAGAACAGATGTGGGTAAAAGCGGCGGACAACTGCCTCGCTCTCTCAGGTCACTTCGTAGATCCCATAATAATGTCATTGCACTTCGACATGCCATGTGTCGACCGATGCCATACACATCCTATTGGTTATTGCCACAAGGGTTTTTTGATACGTCTTCGGGTCGTTGAAATTGATGTCGGGGTTACTTGGATCAATAATTCCTCTTTCGTCATTTGGCCTCTAGAGCTGGAGCCACCTCGCGCTTAGCATGTCTCCCATTCTAACCTTAAATCTTGGGGGATAGTCTAGGTGATACATCATTCTGCCACATTTCTCGATTACTCATATCGGTCTTAAGAAACGGGGAAAAGCCTTTGGGCTTCTCCAAGTACACATTTTCTCTAGGCTTACTCGGGTGTATACCCAATCTCCTACACGGTAACCTTGGCGGTAGTTTTGGCAGCCAAAGTAGATAGCGGCGTCCACAGCATCATCCTCATCCGATTCTAGTGGGGTTGCTTCAGACAAGTCGTAGGAGAAAGCGATTGCTCCTTCTTCTTCACCATTCTCATCCTCTTTCGCATCCTCCATCTCTTCCTCTCCATCAACTTGCCACACTTCGAGAAAAACCCAAGCTAATGGATCGACATCAATTGGGTCATGTTCTTCTATTGGTAGCTCCCCTGGATTAGAGTCTTCAGACTTCAGGTCTGACCACTGTCCTTCTTCCAATTCCGAATTGGATGCCATCCTAAGAGAAGAGAAGATCAAAGAAGAAACTTAAGGTAAGGATTTTTAAGTTGTTATAATTTTAAGTGATAAATTAATAGTATAGACACACTATAGAGTTTCTATGCTACAGAAATCGTAGTCTTTCGTAATCCAAGACCTGAAGGTTCACTAAACCTAGACTTTAATACCAAAACTATGGTGCCCCGACTTTCAGACACGTCGGGACATACATAAGTATAAATAAAGAATATTCTAACCATTCATTCATAGATAATAAAGTACTCAATTCGCATAATAAAGCTCAAAGCTCGACAAAACATCAAAATTAGAATAGTTATTACAGTCATAAAGCATAAGAGCAAGTATCTTGGATTAACAAAAAGAAACAAAAAGTAATCTATTGCTCGTCAGGAGCTGCGTCGAACTCTTGGGATTCCTCATACCCTTCTTCTTCGAAATACTTGGGTTCTACGAAACCCTTTTTCTCTGGTAAATCTTGCCCTTTACCTGTGGCATAAACGCCATCAGCCGAAACTCAGAAGTAAAACACTCTAAACTTTCTAACCAGATCTCACAATACAAATTCGCCACAACACATATTGTCCAATACTTTAAACAGTTATAAATCAAAGAGGCATGCAAGAGTTAAATTATAGAGCATGATGAGCAGGTAATTGTAAAGATAGCTAAATATGTAAGAGTGAGAGTGCAATGTAGTGCAAAATTCCCAACTCAACATACACCCAAAGACATAATGAGAATTCCAAATCGGGAATTATAACAGTAGACTTAATGGGTAATTGATCACCAAACCTATCCACGACTATTTTACTCAATGGCAACAGCGTGGGGGCGGGTCACATTCTCTGAACCAGCAAAAATCATTTCGTGCACTTATCAAAATAACCCACCTTAAGATCTTGAATGCTCGCATGGTGTCAACCCAAAGTCCCAGTTATGAAATACGAAATGTTAGCGACGAGCCCATAGTGCGCAAAAAAAATTTCATGATAACTAATTTTCATGCACTAGGGACGTGCCCAGGGTGTATATCGGGAACCAAGCCCAAAACAAGATATAAACCGGCAACTAGGGACGCCCTAGACTTAGAATTAAGGAGCCGATAACTCCAATACATCCAAACCCACAACGGTACGATGGATCCCAATATGTCATGAATGTAATAATGATAATGATCATGGTGCTACGATATGCATCCCAAAGTACAACTACTTATAGCATGGTATATACTAGGCATCGCAAGGTACAAACCAACATAGCACAAAGTATCACAAGTTGGAGCATTAGGTACAACTCTCAAGACACGATTCTAATTTCACGACATGGTCATGTTTCATCATACATTTACGTTAATTCATCATTCATCTCATTTAAATCAAGTAAAACATTTAAAACAAGTTACACAACCAAAACATGCCTTATCATACACTTAACAATTTACAAGTTAACTTTTAATCACTTATTCGCAAACTGCAGCAGCTATTTGGGTTTTTAGACTTAGAGTTCCATTTTGATTTTTGTCACAGCCTAGATAAAAATATTCTTTACAACTTTTGTGTTTAACACTAAGGTCAAATCCTAAGTCAACTAGGTGAATTAATTCATATAAGTGAGAACGGTTCAACATTTTACAAAAAAATAACAAAAAAAGGGCGTCAGTTGGTCTCAGGTTTGGGGCATTAATTCAAGTCTAAATGAGCACCATTTTTGATATGTTTGAGTTTAACATGTCCCTTACAAGTATCATGAATAGTGCCCAAGATAGTTATTTGGAATAAGTTAGGGAAATAAGTTATTTTATAAATTGTGTTAAATAGCCCTCAAACACACAGTAGATTCAGTTTTCAACAAAGGGTTTGAAAATGGTTTGGGGGATCATTCAAGGAATTTTAAATATGATTTTTGGACAGCAATCATCTTAGTATGTTACCTACATTTTTCATGAAAATCACTTTTGAAGAAAGTCACTAGAAACTGGGGTGTTTGATTACACAAAAATGTGTGATAGAAGATTCTGTTGTTCAATGAGCCACAACAGTGACTTTCAAATTTAATTTAACCTATCAAAGTTCAATATTTTAGGCTCACGTTTGGTGGGTATCTAAATATATATGTTATCTACAACTATTATGTTTTGACCTAAGCCGAGATCACGTTTTAAATTATGTTTTTTAGGTCTATAATACTGATTGATCTGAAACTGACACCTTTTGGCAAAAATATTTTATCTCGAGTTTTACTCACTCAAAATAGTTCAAACAAGTTTTAGATAAAACATAACATCAAACCCTAGGTCTGGAAATAAAGAACATACTTATATTAATTTTCTATATTTTGTTATGATTTTTCAAAGTTCGGGGCGAAAAGCTTAAAAGTTACAAATTTAAGGCCATTATGTGTTTTAGCTACCTAGCATGTTGAGTGTTAAGATTTGAGGTATTTTCTTTGCATACATGGATTAGGCACTTATATATCATTGTTCTAGAACTCTTAGAAGCTACAAAACTCAATAAAATTAATAGGCACGCACACCACAAGTCTCAAGAAACATGAACAGCCCATGTTTCATACCATGATGCATTTTCCTTCTTACTTTTGATTCTCATTATTGGTTCTATTTTCAAAGGTGGATTGTGAGAGTTTATTTTGGTTCTAATCAAAGAGTTTCGAAGTGTTTACTTGTAAGGATCCGGTTCTAAACCATATGATTAGTGACGGTAAACTGATAGGATATTAGGTCATAATCTTAACATGATCAAAACCTAAGAATCAGACCCCGAGAATCAAAAACCCTAAAGAAAAAAAACAACCCTCTAACCTCGAAGATCATTAAGTTACTCTAAGAACACTCTCACTCAAAACCCTAAAGAGCTAAACTTAGAAATAAGTCTCTGAGTCACAAACCCTTCTTAAGAAATGTTGATCTGACCTTGTAACCTTTCAAGCCTAATAATCTATATGTATTGTCCTATTACAGCAAAATCCGACTTTCAAATCGAAAGAATAAGAAAATCAAACCCAAGTCCCAATGCAAAAAGAAAATTATACTCAAAGGCCTAAACCCCGTGACTTCTAATAATCACATTTCGACCTCAAGTCTTTAAGATAACTATACTTTCATCTTAAGATACTAAAATTCATAGTAAATTATCAATACCGTAAGAAGACACTTAAATCCTCATCCAGATTATACTCAAGAGTTCCTAAAACTCTTAGTATTAATAATTACACACTAGTCCTTCACATCTTTAAACTTTTACAAAACTCTCTAGGATATTTCTCACCCATAATTCTCTACATGCAACATTAATTAATATATATATATATGCTAAATACATATATGTCGTGTGAGACCACCTAGGAGTATGTGCCAACTTTATTCTAATAAGATAAAATACAATATCTCAAATCAAATTAAATAAAATTTCAACTTTCAAAAAAAGATAATTATGTTTTCAAGATTTGTAAAAAAAATAAAATAAAATAAGTATTAAATAATAAGAATAATAGAGGATAAACAAATAGCCAAATAATATAATAAATGTAAAAAAAAGAGAAGAAAATAATAATAATAATAATAATAATAATAGCAATCATAATGTTTAAAATAATAATAGTGTATAAAATATTGAATAATAATAATAATAATATAAAGTATTAAATCACAAAATCATACACAAAAATAATAAATTCACTCACACTCACATT